>SJXQ01000581.1:468594-523282 GCA_006408695.1 Aepyceros melampus | reverse complement strand
CATTATCGTAGTTCTAGTTCTAGTTCTATTTTCTGCTGGGCGTGCCCGAAATAAAACAACTAAAATTAAGTATTTTTTAAAGGATAAACCCTAGAAACATGCGAGATAAATTCAAGAGACCTCACCTGATGTTCCACAGGTTGCCTCACTCACCTGGACTCTTGAATTCACTCCCCTCCACACCTCAGTTCCCTCAGCCCTAGTCCCTTTTCCAATACAGACACTGCTTTTCCCTCCAGGTTCTCTTCTTGGCGCAAAGCCCCCATTCGGCCCCTCAGACCCCCTCTAGGGCCCGCCCTCCTCTCAGGTGCCCTCCTAGGTCCACCCCCCAACACTCCAGTCCCCTACGCCCAGCAGCTTCAGCCACCGCGGGACGCCCCCGGCCCAACACCCAGATTTCGCACCCTCCACACTCCCGCTCCCGCCGGCGCCACCGGCCTCAGCGACGCCCGCACGGCACCCCAGCACCGCCCCGCAACACGTCCCCCGCCCGCGGCCCCCTTACCACACATGCTGCAGGAAGCACGGTTGGCAAGGCGAATGGCGAGCGGCTGGCGACTCCGGGAGCGTACACGAGCCTGTAGGGCAACCCGTGAGCTTGGGGACCAAGGGGGCGCCTATACGACTCCCTCAAGGGATGCGACGGCGGAGGCAACGACAGCGGTCTCGGCCTCCCGGGCTGGCCAGCAACTGCCGCCGGGCCCCGCCCCCCGGCGCACACCGCGCCGCCGCCGCCGCCGCCCGCAGGTCCCATTGGGCCGCGTCCGCGCCGCTCAGGCGCAGGTCCCGCCTCCTCGCGCCGCCCCGCCCCCGAGCCCACGCAGGCCGTGGCCTGCTGGCGGCGGAGACGTGGCACCGGTTCGTGGCCGTATCCGCTTGAGGTTCCTGGATACGCCCGCCCCGGGGGCGAGCAGCGCGAGGCACTACCCTGCGGGGAATAGGGAACACGGCGGCTGGCAGGGAACAAGGAAGGGATCAGTAAAGAGGATGGACTTGTTAGCAAAGCAAATAGCGTGCGTCATCCGCCTCGTGTAGCCCAAGGCCCCAGCCCCAGCACCCCATCGAGCGGAGGAGGAGGAGGAACAGAACAGGAGGCCTTATCCTGGGGGACCAACAAGTAAGGGAGGGAAAAAGAAGACTGATGAGAAATTGCAAAGGACTGAGTGAGAGCAGGGGAGAAAGGCAGTCTTTAGGTTCGGCCAGTCTTTCTGGTGACAGGAGATTCAGGTCCCAGCTTAAGCTCTAAGTCATATGCGTGGCCTCTAAAACCTCTGCTCCCCATCCCCACCGCATAACCCCCGTTTTTTGCAGAGGCGGAGGGGCTGATTGTGAGGTTCAACTATCCAATACTATGCGCTTGGGTTAAGAAACTCTGCTAGCCCAGACTTCGGATGGCCAACAGGAGAGAAGGAGTGTAGGAATTGCCTAGATATGACAGCCTTAGCTTGGGCTCATGAATGATTAATTCTATGAATTAATGCACCATTCCTGCCAAGAGAGACTTAATCAGAGAGAGATGATGTTTCTGAAAATTTACTACCTGAGCATTTGCTTTAAGATTTAAATGCTATCTGTAATCAAATGTAGAGCGCTATCATAACTCAATTAATGGCCCAAGACTAGAATCAAGTAAAATTTGTGTTATATACAGAATACCGCATGATCTTCTGACCCCACGTTTCTCACACGACTGATGTCTTACTACTCTACCTTTCAGTCCTTTACACTCTGAACAGGTAGTTTCTCAACTGGGCAGCTTCTCAACATCCTCAGTCTTTTGCCTGAATTAGTTAACCTTCAGGGAATCCCCAGCCCATCTCTGCCTAAGTACTGCTTCTTGGGGAAAACCCTTTTTGTCTTCCCCAGAGAGACTTAAGCCTATTTATTAACCTCTCATTCTTTGAGTTGCCACCTTTAAAGCAATATGCGTCTATATTTTATTATTTTTTGTATATTTCCCTGCAAAGCTAAGTTTCTTGAGAGTAGAACAAGTCTTTGCGTGCCCAGCACCTAGTATACCCTAGCACAAAGTAAGAGGTCAAAACTCTTTCTGAATGAGTGGGAAAAGTCCTATGTTCTTAGCAGAATTGACTTTCTATGGTTGGTTATCTAATCGAGTGCAAAGGGCTTTCCAGCTTTTCTTAGAGGAAAAAAGATGTCCTTTTAGCATACATCTGTAAAAGATGAAAACACCAATTCAAAAAGATACGGTGCACTCCAATGTTCAGCACTATTTACAGTAGCCAAAGTATGGAAGCAATCTAAATGTCTATCGACAGATGCATGGATAAAGAAGGTGCATTATATTCCATTACATATTTTATATATATATATGATGGAATTTTATTCAGCCATAAAAGAATGAAATAATGCCATTTGCAGCACATGGATGGTCCTAGAGATTATCAAACTAAGTGAAGTAAATCAGACAAACATAAATATCACAGGATATCAGTTATATGTGGAATCTAAAAAATTATACAAATGAACTTATTTTAAAAACTGAAATAGACTCAGGCATAGAAAACAAACTTATGGTTACTAAAAAGGAAAGGGGGGAGGGATAAATTAGAATTTGGGGGTTAACATATACACACTACTATATATAAAATAGATAACCAACAAGGACATATTGTATGGCACAGAAAACTATTGATACATTCAACATCTTGTAATAACCTATAATAGAAAAGAATGTGAAAAAGAATATGTAACTGAATATATATATATAACTGAATCACTTTGCTATACAGCTGAAACTAACTCAATACTGTAAATCAACTATACTTCAATAAAAAGTTGTTTGTTTTCAAAAAAGGAAAAAGATGACCTTTTATCATTGTTCTCAAAGGAAGACAGGAAATTGTCACATTTAACTAATTGAAGTACTTCTCACCTGAAAGCCGTTTAATATTCCAGGCTCTGGTTCCTTAAATACCCATAGCAAAGTTAAAACATAGTGAGCTGTTTGCTGTTTGTTAATAGACTACACATTTTTTAACTCAAGAGGCAAAAAAGTCTCTATGCATGTACATATTAGCCTCAGAACAGTCATCTAAGAGGTTCTGGCAGAATCTTAGTGATATTGCCAAGGAGTGATGATTGAAGGTATGGTTCCAAAGTTTGAACATTACTTTTGTGCATCACCAGAAAACTGGTTGATGCCACAAAGAAATGTTACCCAGTGTCACCAAAGTTCTCATGCTCAAACTAATTATCTATCACACCCCAGCTTTCCTTGTTTGCTTGCTCATCTATCATGATGATCAATTTGTCTTGTCTGTTCTACAGCTATTTTGGAAGATGCTTATGCACCAGTTGCCAGGAAGAAACTTTGAAGGTCAATATTTTCCCAGCCCAACCTTGAACAAGCTCACCCACCCACTGCAACAAAGAGCCTTTGTAACATCAGTCAAAAGACACTGATACAGAAGAACTTTGTCTGACCCCCATCTCTACAGAGCTTTGCCATAGCTGGACCTTTGGGGATAAGGGCTGGAGGAGAAGAAAATAAATGATCTATGAAAGAAACAGGACATCTGGGTCTAATTCAAACATCTGAGCAAATGGAAAAGATTTTCTTTCCTGAACGAAAGTTCTGAACTAACTGAACTCAAAAAAAAAAAAAAAAGTAATGATGGTAACAAGGTGTAATTCATTTTCTTTTTATGTAAGTCCATTTCCCTGATCCTGTTGAATATGATGGTTCTCAGCCTTCTCCTTGCCATGCTAACTGATGGGCTGAAGGCCATTAGAGACTTCATTGTCTTTGCTAATGAAACAAAGAACCATAATTGAAATGGCTTTATAAGATTTTTAAATGCCCCCACGTTTGTGATTTTTATTATCCCTCATATGGATTATAACAGTAAGTAGCAATACATTACTAATAAATTATTTTGTACTAATGGGTACAAAATTCTAGTTATAAGATAAATAAGTCCTGGGATGCAGTGTATGGGATGGTGACTATAATTAATGAGACCATATTGTGTATTTGAAGTTGCTAAGATATTAAAAGTTCTCATCCCCAGGGACAAAAATTATAATTGTATGGTGATGGATGTTACCTAGACTTATTGTGCTGATCATTTGTAATAAGTAAAAATCAATAATTTTATACACCTAAAACTAATATATGTCAATTATATCCCAATGTTTTTAATTAATTAACTTTTATTGTTGGCTGCACTGGATCTTTGTTGCTGCACACAAGCTTTCTTCAGTTGCAGCAAGCAGGGGCTACTCTTCACTGTGGTGCATGGACTTCTCATTGCTGTGGCTTCTATTGCTGCAGAGCACAGGCTCAGTAACTGTGGACCATGGGCTTACTGCTCCTAGGCATGTGGGATCTTCCTGGAACAGGGATGGAACACGTGTCCCCTGCATTGGCATGCAGGTTGTTAACCACTGGACCACCAGAGAAGCCCTATCTCAATATTTTAAAAGGTCTGTGCATTAAAAGAATATAACAAGCAAGGACATGTATATAGCCCACTTCAGTGAACAGAGAAGATGGTAGCAAGTATCAAAGGAAAAAGTAGGCTGAGCCACAAAGGCCTCTGAGAAGAAAGCAACAAACAGAAGAACAGAAGGCACCAGTCGTGGCCTCGGAAAGACCCTCTAGTGAACCCCTTTGGTTCCACCACTACCCCAGTTCATCCTATACACCTTCACACCAGAGTGATCTTTCAAAAATATAGATCAGATCCTGTTTCTCTCTGCTTTCAATTCAGTGGGTATCCTTCACCAGCAGGGTTAAGTCCAGACTCCTATGCACACACCATTTGTTATTCAGATCTTGCTCTTGTCAGTTTTATTAGCATCATCTCCCACCATTCTATTCAAGCATCTTATGGTCTAGCTATATTTAATCTATTGGCAGTTCCCTAAAGAAAAATCCTAAGCCTTTTCATCTTTGCATTTTCCCTTTTTGAAAAAGAAACATTAAGAAGGTAACCAAATATTAAGTAGTTAGGACTTAATGCCTCTTGAGAAACCTATACGCAGGTCAGGAAGCAACAGTTAGAACTGGACATGGAACAACAGACTGGTTCCAAATAGGAAAAGGAGTACATCAAGGCTGTATATTGTCACCCTGCTTATTTAACTTCTATGCAGAGTACATCATGAGAAACGCTGGGCTGGAAGAAGCACAAGCTGGAATCAAGATTGCCGGGAGAAATATCAATAACCTCAGATATGCAGATGACACCACCCTTATGGCAGAAAGTGAAGAGGAACTAAAAAGCTTCTTGATGAAAGTGAAAGAGGAGAGTGAAAAACTTGGCTTAAAGCTCAACGGTTGATTTCAGAAAACGAAGATCATGGCATCTGGACCCATCACTTCTGGGAAATGGATGGAGAAACAGTGGAAACAGTGTCAGACTTTATTTTGGGGGGCTCCAAAATCACTGCAGATGGTGACTGCAGCCATGAAATTAAAAGACCTTACTCCTTGGAAGAAAATTTATGACCAACCTAGATAGCACATTCAAAAGCAGAGACATTACTTTGCCAACAAAGGTCCGTCTAGTCAAGGCTATGGTTTTTCCAGTAGTCATGTATGGATGTGAGAGTTGGACTGTGAAGAAGGCTGAGCACCGAAGAATTGATGCTTTTGAACTGTGGTGTTGGAGAAGACTCTTGAGAGTCCCTTGGACTGCAGGAGATCCAACCAGTCCATTCTAAAGATCAGTCCTGGATGTTCTTTGGAAGGAATGATGCTAAAGCTGAAACTCCAGTACTTTGGCCACCTCATGCGAAGAGTTGACTCATTGGAAAAGACTCTGATGCTGGGAGGGATTGCGGGCAGGAGGAGAAGGGGATGACAGAGGATGATGGCATCACCAACTGGATGGACATGGATTTGGGTGAACTCCGGGAGTTGGTGATGAACAGGGAGGTCTGACGTGTTGCAAGTCATGGGGTCGCAAAGAGTCAGACGCGACTGAGCGACTGAACTGACTGAACTGATAGAGAACTAGACAATTACTCACAAATAAGACCATATGGGAATCAGCAAGTTCCCTGTGCAAAATTACCTTCACTTCTTCCCTATCACATTTCGTGAACTCTACCTGTACATATATATTTAATGTGGAACACTACTCAGTACTCCCTCCCCAAGGAGATCTACATTAAGTCACTATCATCCATTACACTTCAGAGTGAAAATATGGGATTATTTTCATTTGGATACCAAGTGTGTATGATGGGGATAAAGTGAAGATAATTCTAAAATTAGAAGGAAGGCTGCTGCCGCTGCTAAGTCGCTTCAGTAGTGTCCGACTCTATGCAACCCCATAGATGGCAACCCACCAGGCTCCCCCGTCCCTGGGATTTTCCAGGCAAGAACACCCAGACAAATTACCACACTGGGCGAGAAAGGGACAACGTAAGGGCATGTGGAATTACAGATGGTAATGCCAGAAAGAGGAGGCTAAGATATGGAAGAGGAATCAGAAAGAAGTGGAGACGAAGAATCAGAAAGAAGTTGGAGATGAAGGCAAACTTTATCCACCGTGATGGTTGATTTTATGTGTCAATTTGGTTGCACTAGAGTGCCCTGATATTTGGTAAAACATTATATTCTGGATGTTTATATTCAGTTGACTTTGAGTAAAGCACATTGCCTTCTATTACGTAGATGGGCCTCATCCAGTTAGCTAAAAGTTTGAACAGAACAAACACTGACACTCCCACCTCCAATAGCTAGAAAGAATTCCCCAGTGGAATTGGAGTTGGATTGCAACATCAGCTCTTCCCTGTCTCCAGCCTGGAACCCATCCTGCATGCTTTGGACTCGTTAGCCTCCATGACTGCATGAGCCAATTCCTTAAAATGAATTTCACTCTCTCCCTTCTTTCCTCTCTCACTTTCTCTACTCCTATTGCTCCTATTAGTTCTGTTTCTCTCTTTTCCCCCTCTGTCTCTCCTTCTCTCTCACTTTCTCTCTCCCTGTCTGTCCTAATCGTTCTGTTTTTCTAGAGAACTCTAATACATCCAAGGTTGACCTTACTGATTTCCTCAGTGTGAATATATGTATTTATTTTAAATTTCTAGAGGAAACTCAAACTAGCTGAAGAAGGGGAATTATTGGCTAACGTGATTGGAAGGACAGAGATAGAGTTTCAAGTACATCTATATCCAGGGACACAAACTATGTCAGAACTGTTTGTCTCTCTCTGTGACCTCATGGACAAGGAAAAGACCCCCCACAGCTCTGAAATCCCATATTCCCAGCTTGCAGTCCAAGGGGACAGAGGTTACTTCTTCATCCTCATTTTTTATATTTTAGGCAAGGATTCTGATGGGTCTAGTGTGAGTCACATGCCCCATTTCCACTGCAAAGAAGGCAGGACATGGTGATTGGACAGAGCCACATGGAGTCAGGAAGATGTAGAAGGTCTTCAAAGGAAAGGATGGAAAGAATGAGGGGACATCAAAGACACACAATCAAAAGATGTCCACTCCTCAGGTTTGAGGACAAACAGGTACTGACTCCAACTAGAATGAACAATGAACACACTTCCCAATACTCCCCTCTAGCATGGCTCCAAATTTCCCCAGTAGGCAGAACCTGGGGCAAGTTTTCTACCTCTGCTAGAAAGAAACTCATTCTACTGCCAAGAAATTGTCAACAAATTGTACACCGTGAGATTAACCGGTCCTGTCTACTATTTCTGTTCTCTAGGATGTGACCAGAGCCAAAATAAAAGTGGACCATTCTAGGGAGCTGCCTAGAGCTGAAAGACAGCTAGAAACGTACAGTGACGAAAAATACTGTTTTCTGGAGTTTCTTCCAAAAGTGGATTCTGCAGACTGTAAGCACCCTGTGGAATTGTCATTGATAATTCTGATGTGGAGAAGCAGAGCATAAGGCTGAGAGTATAAATTTACCCTCACAAAGGGATGTAAATTCCTTTGTGGAGGACTGGACTGGAGAGCAGCTAGCTTCATATTCCTGCATTAAAAACTGTCCACCATATGCACTGCTTTGGCCCATAATGGTCTGGAGCAAGTAACAGATGGAAAAGACGTTTGTCCACTAGAAAGCAGCAGCTATGGAGACAAGAGATGCTTTTTCCCTTCCCTGAGATAGGAATATTCAGGAAAGGTACATGGGTTCAATTCCCTAAAGGCAAAATAGTACAGTATTATGCAAAGGCTCTGCAACCAGAATGCCCAGGGGTAATGTTCCTGGCTTTCCCCCATAAGTTCTATGGCAATGGAATATGTACTTCTCTTCTCTGTGCCTCATGGAAACAATAATAGTTACCGATCTCATATGATTAAATGACTTCATAAATACAAGGTGCTTACAACGGTGTCACACAGTGAATGTGCAATGGGAGTTTGTTACTTTTATGCTCATCATTCTGTTTAGGGCTTGTTGGGGCTCAAGGCAGGCACCCCAAAATATGCCTCAAAGACATATTGTTTTGCATTCAAGTTACTTAAGAAATAGCCATTACAAGAGGGACTTTGACCCTCTCGTCTCCCTGAAGGCAGGAATAAATCTTCCATGTGACAGGTACCCTTCTTATACTGGGAGGCAGGAAGACATCCTTATCTGTAGAGATAGGGAATTCAGACCAGGAGGTTATCTAAACAAACCTTGTCACTTCCTTTCTACCTTACTGCCCAAGTCCAAACTTCTTCTTTACTAATTGAGCCTGTGTGCTCAGTCATGTCTGGTTCAATGCAATGCAATGGACTGCAGCCTGCCAGGCTCCTTTGTCCGTGGGATTTTATAGGCAAGGATACCGGGGTGAGTTGCCATTTCCTCCTCCAGGGAATCTTCCCAACTCAAGGACTGAATCCAATTTCCTGCATCACCTGCATTGGCAGGCAAATTCTTTACAATGAGCCACCTGGGAAGTCCTACTGACCCAAACTTAAATTTCTTTGTTCTGTATTTTGTCTGAAAATATAAAAGCTAACTGCTTTGGCCACTTCTTAGGTTGCATTGCTATGAGACTTCTATAAGAATTAAATTTTTTTCTTTTTCTCCAGCTAATCTATCTTGTATCAGTTTAATTATGTGTCCACTCATAAGAACTCAAGAGAGGTGGAGGGGGAAATTACTCCTTCCATTATAGGCTTCACCCTAATTTTGTTTGGTAAAAAATCCTCCAGGTGCTCTCTTTACTTTTGGCCAATAATCTCTGTCTCAAATACATATTGAAATGTCCCATAAAGGGCTTTCAAGAATATTTCATGTAACAAAAATGTATACATTTTGAGGGGCTAATTTTTATTTTTGTTTTAGTGAAAAACAACTAACTAATGATTCTTTCTTTGGGGCTGTCTGGGAGGAGGAAATTAAATATAACTTAAACATTCAAAATGAAAAACTATCACTTGATTAATCTACACCTAAATTAATATTTGATTGAAAAAATATTTGAAAAAGTGGCTCAGTTAAAAATGGAAATTTGTTGTCATTTTAGGATCAACATTAGGCACTGTCTGCCACAAATAATTAAGCAGTAAAATTACTTACAAAGTTCTCCATGATTCACCAGGTTCTTTGTAGAAGGCAACCAGCTTCAATTGAGAGAGTAACTGATAACAGCAGCTTTAACAAGAAAACCTTTTATATCACATGATACTCTGAAAATGGGTGGTTCCTGGGCTAGCTCAAAGGTCAAGAGTCCTCAAATATCCAGGTCTCCTTTTTTTTTCCACTTCTTCTTTGCCATTCTTAGCAAACTGGCCTTTCATGATCACAAGCTGACTATCAGAGCCTTGGACATCAAGTCTTCATATTACAGTGTACCTAGCAGGGAGGAATGGAATGGAGAGGCAAAAAGCCTTCTTTACATATAAACTTCCTTCTTTCTCAATCAGGGAAGACAGTCTTTCTAGAACTTTCTAATAGACTTTCTCTTTCAGTTCACAGGCAGAGTTGGGTCATGCATCCATACTTAAGAGGCTTCTCTGGTGGCTCAGCTGGTAAAGAATCCACCTGCAATGAGAGAGACCTGAGTTCGATCCCTGGGTTGGGAAGACCGCCTGGAGAAGGGACTGGCTACCCACTCCAGTACTCTGGCCTGGAGAATTCCGTGAACTGAATAGTCCATGGGGTCACAAAGAGTCGGACATGACTGTGTCCATACTTAGACTAATGACTGGCAAAGAAAAAAGGAGTTAAGATGTACTGAGTTAGACTAGTCATAATTTATCCCCTGGGACTGAGCTGAGACCTATCTTCCCTGGGCACAGGGCAAGCAAATGGTAACTGAGAAGAACTCTCAGTGAGAAGAAAGCCTCAACATAAACTCTTTGGGTGAAAGAAGGGTGGGCAGCCAAGAACTTCTACAGTGCTATACACACAAAGCACTGCCTACCTCTGCACCATTCCAGCTAAAGGCCTTCCACTTCACACTCAAGTCCTACTTAGCTTCCTGCAGTTCCCAAATACATTTCACAGCTTCCAGATTCTGATTACAACACTTTGTGTGCTGAGAATGTTCTCCACCTTTCCTCCTTGTTCTACATGGCTGTTCTGTTTTGTAGAGAATCTTTCCAGTAACTTGGCCTCTCAGTTCTGTGGTTCCTATATTCCAGTAACTGAATCTCCCACCCCGACTTAGCCACTTATTTTGTAGCCAGACCCAAGACTGATTAACCGCATCTCCTCCACAATCTCAATTTCCTGTAGCTTCAGCTAAAGGTTAGGTTACTGTGCCTAGCTTACAAAGTAATTTCCAAAGTAAGTCTAACCTAAATTCATCTATAATGGCTCAGGAAACAAATTCTCCAACAGCAATGCCCAGTTCTATGAACCAAAAGAACAAAAATAAAAACTTCTCTTTCCAGCAGTCACAACTGCTGGAGTTCTTTTTGTTTCCATCCCTATGTTAATCTCCATACTTCTGGGAGAGAAAGTTCCAAAGATCCAATGTACTTATGTTTCCTTTCCTGATACTGTCTATGAACTGCTGTCTCTGAATTCCTATAGAAAAATAAGAAGGTGAAAGTGAAAGTCACTCAGTCCTGTCTGCCTCTGCGACCCCATGGACTATAGACTGCCAGGCTTCTCTGTCCATGGAACTCTCCAGGCAAGAATACTGGAGTGGGTAGCTGTTCCCTTCTCCAGGACATCTTCCCAGCTCAGGAATAAACCCAGATCTCCCTCATTGCAGGCAGATTCTTTACCATCTGAGCCACCAGGGAAACACCATCAAAAACAAGAGAGACGTGTAATTTGCTATTTGGGTCATCTGAAAAAAGTTACCCCTATGGTAGAAAGCTGTTATTGCTCAGTTGCTAAGTTGTGTCTGACTCATCGCAACCCCAAGGACTGCAGCTTCCCTGTCCTTCACTATCCCCCGGAGTTTGCTCAAATTCATGTCCATTGAGTTGGTGATGCTGTCTAACCATCTCATCCTCTGCTGCCCCCTTCTCCTTTTGCCTTCAATCTTTTCCAGCATCAGGGTCTTTTCCACTGAGTTGGCTCTTTGCATTATGTTAATAGAAAGATAACTGTCAAAATTTCTGGCATGGCACACTAAGGCAGTTTTTCTCAATTCAGCCTGCTCTCTTGTAATCAATAGAAATTTTGTCTACATTCTGGACTTAGTTCTTTATCAGTTTTCAGCATTATGATCTTTTTTTTTTTTGGTCTTTCAGGGGGAAGTTACATGATACTACTACGTTGGGAGCTACTAGACAGATACCATTTTTAAAAAATATTTTATTTATTTGGCTGTATTGGGTCTTGGTCACAGGACTTGGGAACTTTCACTGTGGCACGCAGGCTCAAGTGCTCTGTGGCACGTGGGGTCTTAGTTCCCTGATCAGGTATCCAACTGCGTGCCCTACGTAGCAAGGTAGATTCTTAATCACTGGACCACCAGGGAACTGACTAGATACCATTTTAAAACTAAAATTGTTTACTGTTTAACAAGGTAAAAGTTCACTAAAAATAGTTTAAAACATCTCATAAAAAATGAAGCCATTTTAGAATATCTTAACATTCTCCCTATTTACTTCTGTATTTAAAGAGTAAATAAATCAGATTGGGGGTAGGGAATGTATTTTAAACTGCTTCACACATTATGCAAAGTAGGAACCATGAGAAATGAAGAACAAAAATAAAAATATCCCTGGATAAAATCCACGTGTACAGAAGATGATTCAGGATGTTATAAATAACTCATATGAGGTAAAGCAAACATGCAATATTTATATAACATTCTCTGAAGAAAGGACATATTTTATTAATCCTCAAGTTGCTTAGCAGATTAATAATAAAAGCTTAGTACATATTATCAACAAGTCCAACTGCAGGGCCCACAGAAAACTCAAATGAGTTTAAGGTGAGTTTGCTTCTTTTTCATCTGATTCATCATCCATAACCTAAAACAAACAAACAAAAAAAAGAGAATACAGAATTAAGGAGTAGAAATTGCTATTTTCATGATTTTAATATTACTTGCTTACCTAAAATACTCTGCAACAATGCATACCAATCCAGTAAGAATACATCAACAGCCCCAAAGCACAAGGTTTACATCAAAATCTGATATTCTAGCAACATAAAAGCAAACTGAATATTTGGTTCAGTTCAGTCGTTCAGTCGTGTCCAACTCTTCCAAACTCATGAACCGCAGTATGCCAGGCCTCATTGTCCATCACCAAATGCTGGAATCTACCCAAACCCATGTTCATTGAGTCGGTGATGCCATCCAACCATCTCATCCGAAGTTGTCCCCTTCTCCTGCCCTCAATCTTTCCCACCATCAGGGTCTTTTTAAATGAGTCAGGTCTTTGCATCAGGTGGCCAAAGTATTGGAGTTTCAGCTTCAACATCAGTCCTTCCAATGAACACCCAGGCCTGATCTCCTTTAGGATGGACTAGTTGGATCTCCTTGCAGTCCAAGGGACTCTCAAGAGTCTTCTCCAACACAACAGTTCAAAAGCATCAATTCTTCCGCACTCAGCTTTCTTTATAGTCCAACTCTCACATCCATACATGACCACTGGAAAACCAATGCCTTGACTAGACGGACCTATGTTGACAAAGTAGTGCCTCTGTTTTTGAATATGCTATCCAGGTGGGTCATAACTTTCCTTCCAAGGAGTAAGCGTCTTTTAATTTCATGACTGCAGTCACCATCTTCAGGGATTTTGGAGCCCCCCAAAATAAAGTCTGACACTGTTTCCACAGTTTCTCCATCTACTTGCCATGAAGTGACGGGACTGGATGCTATGATCTTAGTTTTCTGAATGTTGAGCTTTAAGCTGACTTTTTCACTCTCCTCTTTTACTTTCATCAAGAGGCTCTTTAGTTCTTCACTTTTTGCCATAAGGGTGGTGTCATGTGCATATCTGAGGTTACTGATATTTCTTCCGGCAATCTTGATTCCAGTTTGTGCTTCCTCCAGCCCAGCGTTTCTCATGATGTACTCTGCATAGAAGTTAAATAAGCAGGGTGACAATATACAGCCTTGACGTACTCCTTTTCCTATTTGGAACCCGTCTGTTGTTCCATGTCCAGTTCTAACTGTTGCTTCCTGACCTGCACACAGGTTTCTCAAGAGGCAGGTCAGGTGGTCTGGTATTCCCATCTCCTTCAGAATTTTCCACAGTTTATTGTGATCCACATAATCAAAGCTTTGGCATAGTCAATAAAGCGAAATAGATGTTTTTCTGGAACTTTCTTCCTTTCTCCATGATCCAGGGGATGTTGGCAATTTGATTTCCGGTTCCTCTGCCTTTTCTAAAACCAGCTTGAACATCAGGAAGTTCACGGTTCACGTATTGTTGAAGCCTGGCTTGGAGAATTTGGAGCATTACTTTACTAGTGTGTGCGATGAGTGCAATTTGTGGTAGTTTAAGCATTCTTTGGCATTGCCCTTCTTTGGGATTGGAATGAAAACTGACCTTTTCCAGTCCTGTGGCCACTGCTGAGTTTTCCAAATTTGCTGGCATACTGAGTATAGCACTTTCACAGCACCATCTTTTAGGATTTGAAATAGCTCAACTGGAATTCCATCACCTCCACTAGATTTGTTCAGAGTGATGCTTCCTAAGGCCCACTTGACTTCACATTCCAGGATGTCTGGCTCTAGGTGAGTGAGAGTGATCACACCATCATGATTATCTGGGTCGTGAAGATCTTTTTTATATAGTTCTTCTGTGTATTCTTGCCACCTCTTCTTAATATCTTCTGCTTCTGTTAGGTCCATACCATTTCTGTCCTTTATCGAGCCCATCTTTGCATGAAATGTTCCCTTGGTATCTCTAATTTTCTTGAAGAGATCTCTAGTCTTTCCCATTCTGTTGTTTTCCTCTATTTCTTTGCATTGATCACTGAGGAAGGCTTTCTTACCTCTCCTTGCTATTCTTTGGAACTCTGCATTCAAATGGGTGTATCTTTACTTTTCTCTTTTGCTTTTCACTTCTCTTCTCACAGCTATTTGTAAGGCCTCCTCAGTTAGCCATTTTGCTTTTTTGCATTTCTTTTTCTTGGGGATGGTCTTGATTCTTGTCTCCTGTACAATGTCAGGAACCTCCGTCCATAGTTCATCAGGCACTCTATCTATCAGATCTGGACCCTTAAATCTATTTCTCACTTCCACTGTATAATCATAAGGGATTTGATTTAGGTCATACCTGAATGGTCTAGTGGTTTTCTCTACTTTTTTCAATTTAAGTCTGAATTTGGCAATAAGGAGTTCATGATCTGAGCCATAGTCAGCTCCTGGTCTTGTTTTTGCTGACTGTATAGAGCTTCTCCATCTTTGGCTGCAAAGGATATAATCTATCTGATTTTGGTGTTGACCATCTGGTGATGTCCATGTGTAGAGTCTTCTCTTGTGTTGTTGGAAGAGGGTGTTTGCTATGACCAGTGCATTTTCTTGACAAAACTCTATTATCTTTGCCCTGCTTCATTCTGTACTCCAGGGCCAAATTTGCCTGTTACTCCAGGTGTTTCTTGACTTCCTACTTTTGCATTCCAGTCCCCTATAATGAAAAGGACATCTTTTTTGGGTGTTAGTTCTAAAAGGTCTTGTAGGTCTTCATAAAACCATTCAGCTTCAGCTTCTTCAGTGTTACTGGTCAGGGCATAGACTTGGATTACCATGATACTGAATGGTTTGCCTTGTAAACGAACAGAAATCATTCTGTCATTTTTGAGATTGCACCCAAGTACTGCATTTCAGACTCTTTTGTTGACTATGATGGCTACTCCGTTTCTTCTAAGGGATTCCTGCCCACAGTAGTAGATATGTCATCTGAGTTAAATTCACCCATTCCAACCCATGGGTGATTCCTAGAATGTCGATATTCACTCTTGCCATCTCCTGTTTGACTAATTCCAATTTGCCTGGATTCATGGACCTAACATTCCAGGTTCCTATGCAATATTGTTCTTTACAGCATCGGATCTTGCTTCTATCACCAGTCACATCCACAGCTGGGTCTTGTTTTTGCTTTAACTCCATCCCTTCATTCTTTCTGGAGTTATTTCTCCACTGATCTCCAATAGCATATTGGGCAGCAAGTTAATTAAAACATTGGTCTCTGTTCCTTGTTCCAAAGGAGGTTTCCAAAAGCAGAGTATCAGGTGGACTAGAGGACTATCATGATGAACTGGTATTTCCTAGCTCTATGACTAATACATAGAATTGACTTTTTTTGTTTTTATTTCAAAAGCATCTTATTTCCTTAAGCATAGTCCTAGGGAAATATACCAAATTGTTATTGCAAAAATATATATTAGAAAAATGAATCCCTAAAAAAGGTAAAGAAACTATACCTTTATAGTTGCTAGAAAATATACTAGCAATTAATTACTTTGGTCTTACTCAGATAAAAGTTCATTTTAAACCTTAGAAAAATATGAAGATTTTCATTTCAAGTAAGTTACTAATGAATACTTGAAGGAAAAAATAAAGGATTAGTATCTTTTCATAAGTTAATATATTACTCAGATAATAAAAACCAACTCGTCTGAAAAAGAAAAGAGTTATATAAACTAAGACTATTTTTTCTCTTAACCACACCTACTATAATTAAAACCAACTCAGGTTTATAATCCTACTGCCTATTCATCACCCAACCCTGGACAAGTGAATAAAAACCTTCCTTTGTCAATCTAGCAAAGTGTTAACCTATTTTTTTAAAAGGCATACAGAGGATAATGGGGCCAAAATTAATTTTTTTTATATCTAGATGAATCTGGTTCTGATCTGAGACAATCAATTCCCTCATAGTTTCTTTTGGGCTGAAAAAAAAAGGTATATTTACTTTAAGGAACTGATATTTTTATACCCAATCTCAGCAACATCCAATCAAAAAAATTTTGTCAATCAACTTTTATTTTAGGCAAAATATTCCTAAATTTGGAATAATGTTTCTAAATATTTAACAAAAACTACGTAAACAACATGTACAACACACAAGGCTAAGTGTTACAGAAGAACACAGAGACCTAGGTATAATTATAAATCTCTCAAGGAACTTATCCATCACCAGAAAGCTGAAACAGACACACAGAAGCTTTGCACCAAAGAAGAGCTTAACTCCAACTGAAAAACTAATAAGAACTTCAAAGAGGAGATGGCATGTGTTGTACCACAGGACAGGTTTAAGTACTGCCCAGAAAAAAGTGAGTCTCACAGTAGCTGAGAGATGATGCCCTCTCCTTAAAGGCACAGAATTACCTGAAGCGTTTTTTCAAATTTTTAATTTCCATATACTCTTTCCTTCCTTGACAATCGCTCTCCAGAAGGCCTTGCCTCTTGGTTGAGAATTACTGGAGTGAAGGTCACTATTACCGCTGAGAAAAATACTGGTACTATATTCCTTAGATATCTTTGGACAGGAAAAAAATGTCGATATCAGGCTATAAATAAAGCTCTAAAACTCTATCTATAACTGTACTTTGTACAATAAAGTATGATTCTTTGAAGGGCTTCTTGCCTGCATGTTTAAGAACAAGAAGTATTTAAATGTGAAGTAGTGGAGGGGCTCCCCTCGTGGTACAGTGGATGAGAATCCACCTGCCAATGCAGGGGACACAGGTTCAATCCCTGGTCCGGGAGGATCCCACATGCCGTGAAGCATCTAAATCTGTGTGCCACAACTACTGAGCCTGTGCTCTGGAGCCTACGAGCTGCAACTACTGCAGCTTGCATGCCCAAGAGCCCATGCTTTGGGACAAGAGAAGCCACCACAATGAGAAGCCTGTGCACCAAAATGAACAGTAGCCCTTGCTCATTTCAACTAGAGAAAGCCCGCACACAGCAGCAAAGACTCAGTGCAACCAAATAAAATCAATCAATTTAAAAAAATATGAAGTAGTAGAGCTCTTCCACTAAAGACTTGTAAATGTCATCTATAAAATTCCATGATGTTTCCCTTTCATAATTTTTCTACAGCCAGAATAGCAATATGCCCTCTATTTCCCAAGTACAAAATGAAAGTGACTTATTAATATTAACAAACTGTGTTGTTAGAAAATAAATGAGGTAATATTTGGAAAACTGCTGAGCACATAGCAGGGAATTATTAACACTAAAGATAATTCTCAAAGAAGGAGCCTGATAATAATGGTAACACAATGATATAGCAGTTGAAGAAAATGTCAGGTCATGAATTTCTTTTCTTTCCAAAAAATTCATTTTAATATTAAATCTAAATTGTCATACAATATTGGCATACCTGTTCTACGCCTTCTACTTCTGGAATATAAAACTGCAGCATGTTCTGAATTCCATTTTTCAGAGTAATGATTGAACTGGGGCAGCTGGTACAAGAACCTTGGAGTTTCAGCTGTACGATGCCATCTTCAAAGCCTTTATAGATTACATCTCCTCCATCTTCCTGCACAGTTGGCCTGTAGACACAGAATATTTGTGATATATTTAAAATAATATGTTTTTATTGAAAAAACAATACAACATAGAGCTTAGATTTTATATTAATAAATTCACAAAGTTAGAGCCACTTTTATAAACAAGAATAACAGTTAGTAGGTAGTCTCATTTGTAACTTTCAGATAAAATGCCAACTCATTCATATAAGAACTTAAACAAGAACTTTATCTGCTTATTGCATTTTAATCTCATTTATCATTTACGATTTCAAATTTCCTAATAATTATACTGATTACCTAAGATATACTCATTCACTTCTTTTTAGTAAATGGAGGGAGACTGACATGTGCTGGCTTTTTTTTTTTTTCCCAGTTAAAACTTTTCATTGAAATATAAATAATTCAAAAAATGCATAAATCACATATGATCAATTCAGTATATCTTAACAATCTGAACATATATATGTTGTAGACCAAAAACAGAACACTGGAACCCCAGAAGTCCACCCTATTCTTCCTTTTTACCACTCCTCCCAACCAAAGGTAGCCATTATCCCAACTGCTATCACCACTGACAAATTCTACCTGCTTTTTGACTTTATAGTTTATAAACATAAATTCCATTTAAAAAGCACAAAGTATTAACTTTTTAAATCTGGCTTCTTTTTCTCTTTGCAAGATTCGTCCACATTGTGGCATATAGTAATAGTTCATTCAATCTCACTGCTGCAGAGTATTCCATTAAGTGAATATGCCAGAATTTATCCATTCTTTTTTTAATATCTATTTTTTACTTATTTATCTCTTTGGCTGCTCTTGATCTTACCTGTAGCACGTAGGATCTAGTTCCCTGACCGGGGATGGAACCTGGGCCCCCTGCATTGGGAGCATGGAGCTTAGCCACTGGACCACCAGAGAAGGACTCATTCTATTGCTGATGGACATCTGGGTTAATACCAGCTTTTGGCTTTCACAAATGGCACAGCTATGGAGATTCTTGCAAATGTCCTATGGCATACTGCTGCTGCTGCTAAGTCGCTTCAGTCGTGTCCGACTCTGTGTGACCCCAGAGATGGCAGCTCACCAGGCTCCCCCATCCCTGGATTCTCCAGGCAAGAACACTAGAGTGGGTTGCCATTTCCTTCTCCAGTGCACGAAAGTGAAAAGTGAAAGTGAAGTCGCTCAGTCGTGTCCGACTCCTAGCGACCCCATGGACTGCAGCCCACCAGGCTCCAGGCAAGAGTACTGGAGCGGGCTCCCATTGCCTTCTCCATACGCCATACTAATAAACTACAACTGAGAATGTACCCAAGAGTGAAACTGCTCATCAAGAATATGTTTATGTCCAGATTTAGTAGCTACTGCCAAACAGTTTCCCAAAGTTATTTAAACTTATATTCCCACCAGCAGTACACGAGAGTTCCTGTTGCCCCACAAACTTGCCAACGATTGATTGGTGTTGTCAGTTTTAATAATTTTAATCATTCCAGTGGATCTGCGTGATATTTCATTACAGTTTTAATCTGAATATCTATAATGAGGTTGAGTACTTTTTGATGGTTACTGTCATTTGGTTATTGTCTTTTCCATGAATTGCTACTCCAGTGCTTTTGTGAAGAGACTGCTCCAGTCTCTATTTGTCTTTTTCTTAACATTATGTAAGAGATTTTAAATATATTCTGACGTACATATTATAAATGTCTTCTAATCTGTGCTTTGCTTGTTCATGGTAAGTGACATCTTTTGATGAAGAAGTCTTATTTTTACTATAGGCTACTTTACATGTCTTTCTCTTAAGTTTTCTTATGTCTTGTAAAAAAAAATTTTGCCTATCCAAAGGTCAGGCAAATATTCTATTTTAAATTTCCTTTGTGATTTGTTGACCATTGGTGTTTTTGAAGAGCACTGTTTAGTTTCCAAATATATATAGATTGTGTAGATACCTTTTGGAAATTGACATCTAGCTTAATCTAACGACAGAAAATAATATTTTCAATGATTTCAATCCAGAAAATTTATTCAAGGTTGCTTTATGATTTAGAATATAGTCCCGTTTAGTAAATCTTCCATGTACACTTGAAAAAAAAATAAGTACTTTGTTCTTGTTGGGTGTAATGTTTCATGTGTGTCAATTTAGTCAGGTTTGTTAAACATGTGTATAAAACTCTCGTATCTCTACTCATCATTGTATGTGTTTGCTCTACTTGTTACTGAGAGAGATGTGTTGGTCTTTCACCGTAATTGTGGATTATCTATTTCTCATTTTAGTTCTTTCAAATATTCTTCATCTATTCTGAAGCTTTTATTAGATGCATATGTTTAAAATTAGTGTATATTGCTCACAGAAATTACCCTTTTATTATTATGAAAGATTTCTCTTTATTGCTAGTAGTATCTTTCAGTTCAGTTCAGTTCAGTCACTCAGTCGCGTCTGACTCTGCAACTCCATGAATCGCAGCACGTCAGGCCTCCCTGTCCATCACCAACTCCCGGAGTTCACTCAGACTCACGTCCATTGAGTAAGTATGGTTTCAGTGTGTCTGCCCTCTGATGGCCTTTTGCAACACCTACCATCTTACTTGGGTTTCTCTTACCTTGGGCTTGGGTTATCTCTTTACGGCTGCTCCAGCAAAGCACAGCTGCTGCTCCTTACCTTGGACTAGGGGTATTGTCCACAGAGCATGTTGTTTGCTTGCTAAGTCACTCCAGTCATGTCCAACTCTTTGCAACCCTATGGACTGTAGCCCACGAGGGACCTCTGTCCATGCAATTTCTCAAGCAAGAATACTGGAGTGGGTTGCCATTTGTGCCTTCAGGGTATCTTCCTGATCCCAGGGTTGAACTCTTGTCTCTTAGGTCTCCTACGTTGGCAGGCAGGTTCTTTACCACTAGCACCACGTGGGAAGCCCACATAGCACAGAGTTACACAATAACTGAGGAACCCAGACATTAATCCCCATTGATTTCAATAAAAATTGAAATCCTTAGAAACAACCAAATTGAACTGAAAAAAAAAATTTAATTCGCTATCCACCAGTCACACATTTAAATAATTCAAAATGTATTCTACATATTCATCTTATGGACCTGAAGGGGATTCCAAGAAAAGCCAGAGCTGAACCCTTCTGCTGTGTGTACCATTTCCTCTATGAAGTTACAAGTAGAAGAGGCTTTCTAAGGTCTTCCCATGTGTTTTTCCTGGACACCTGCATGAATGTACAATAATTAAACATATGAAACATCCACTGACTCAGAGAAAAGGCTAGTGCATTCCAGGGAAGTTCTTGAAATGCCTTCATCCTTATGCAGCTGTCTCTTCATCTCCATGAGAGCTAATGTCAGCACAGCCTGGATCACCTCCTTATTCAGAACAGTGTCTGCAAACAGAAATGGTTGACTCCCTGAAAAATGACAAAGTCATTTCAGTCATGTCTGACTCATTGCAACCCTAGGGACTGTAGCCCACCATTCTCCTCCATCCATGGGATTTTCCAAGAAAGAGTACTAGAGTGGGTTGTCATTTCCTTTTCCAGAGGATCTTCCCACCCAAGGATCAAGCCAGCATCTCCTGCACTGGGAGGCAGATTCTTTACCACTGAGCCACCAAGGAAGCCCTTAATAAATTCCATGTAGGCAGCTGCTAATAATGACTGGAGGTGCAGAGTATTAGGCAATGAGTTGCTTTTGTAGGAACATCTGGTCAAAAAGCATTAAAATATTCTTTATTTGTTTAATTTTCATTTTTATTTGATTCAGGTCCAGCTTTCACTTTTGTGAACATCTACTTCCCATCTCCTTGTTCCTGGAGTGGCAGGAAATCACCTGCAGGGCTGGCCATGGGTGGGTAGTAATGGACAACACGTGGAGCACATACCAGGGATGGAATATTTTGGGGAACTGACAGCTCTTTAAGCAAGGAATTTCGTGGCATTTCCCCAACACTTGGAACATGGCCTGACATGGAGTAAAGCCTAAGGTCTCCAATTGGAACTTTGGATGCACAAAAGAATCAGCTGGGGGATTTGCAAAGACATGGATGCCTGAGTTCATTCCTCAGGGGTTCTGATGTAATTGGTCTACGCTGTGACCTGGAGAGACTTCCCCAGTGGCTCTGAGGGAAAGAATTCATCTGCCGGTTCAGGAGATGCCAATTAGATCCCTGGTCAGGAAGATCCCCTGGAGGAAGAAATGGCAGCCCACTCCAGTATTCTTGCCTGGGAAATCCATGGACTGAGCAGCCTGGTGGGCTACAGTACATGGGGTCACAGAGTTGGACATGACTGAGCATGCATGCTTGCAAGCCAGTTGCATGTTTTGTGATCTGGCAGAGGGATTTCCAAAAGCTCCTCCGAGGATTTTAGTGGACAGTGAAATTGGTAAAGTACTCTCCAAAGCACAATTTGTTTCCTAAAGACACCTAAATTTGAAGTTCAGAGTAGGTATAAAAGTGAATTTTGCACCTACTTTTAAACAAAGAATGGTGTATATCTTTGATGAGGGTTTCCCTTTTAGCTCAGCTGGTAAAGAATCCACCTGCAATGCAGGAGACCCTGATTCAATTCCTGGTTGGGAATATCTGCTGGAGAAGGGATAAGCTCCTCCTTCAGACTTTGATTTCTACCTTCCCCGTCAGGCACAACTAATCCAAGAATTAATGTTTTTCTCTTTTTTCAGTAATATTATAGTTGATGCTGGCTTCCCAGCTCGCTCAGCAATGAAGAATCTGCTTGCCAATGTAGGAGACACGAGTTCTATCTCTGGGTGGGGAAGATCCCCTGGAGGAGGAATGGCAACCCACTCCAGTATTCCCTGGAGAATCCCATGACAGAGGAGCCTGGCAGGTTATAGTCCATAGGGTCGCAAAGGGTTGGACATGACTGAGAACATACGATATCCAAGCTCCCTGGCTCTCAGGAAGGTTATGTCACTGCACAACTTAACAAAGTTCCAAATCTGTTCTCGAGGAGGTGGGCACAGAGGGAGCTTGGACCTGCTGACATTGTCAAAACCTGCTTCTCGATTCATAATATCAATTAAGGAGATCAAAAGTTCTGAAATTCAGAAAGAATGCTTTGAAAAAAACAATCATTTTTCAGTGACTCAAATGGCAGTAATCACTTTGAGAATTCAGTAACATATACTCAAGAACAGGATTAAAAAATAAAAGTGATAGGCTTTATTTCAAACCTAATGTGATTAATATTATTTTATCATCTCTGGAGGAATAAGAAGAGTGTGCTTTAAATAACATAAGCAAAAATAAACCCTCATTTTTCCAAGTCCCTTGCAAGGGAAATATACTTTATCTCCATGTTGATATTTTCTCAAAATTCTGACATTTTCTAGAACTCTGCTTACAATTATAGCCATGTACATCAAAAGTTTAGGCTATGAATTGAAATACCACAGCAGGGGCATGACTTTTTCATTCAGATAATATCTAGGTGTGTGCCAATTTGCATAGATGATTGTCTAGTTTAAATCATCTGATTCCAAATTGCTTAGGTTTTTATTCATATCTAGAATTCAAGGAAGCATGCACACACATACAAACACATACACACACTGTTATAGCTGAAACTTAGACCGATATTCACACACTGACATTATAGAGCATCAGTCACTAATGAAAGTGAACCTCTAGGAAGAATTCTGTATATCTGTGGACAATTTATCCTCCCTGATGCAAAGTCTAAACAGACTTAGAAAAGTACATATTCTAAATTCCAATGTTGACTCAAAGCACAACATTTGAATGCTGTTTAACAGTATTATTTAATGGTGTGTGTGAAATAGACATTGTAATTTGCTAAATTAATTTGCTAAAAAAAATGCATTGTGTAAAGAAACACTATGACAATTGCACTAATATCTTAAATCTTTTAAGCATATCACTACATTCTAAAATATTACAAGGTACGAATCACAGTTAGACTTCACAGCACATGCAAGATCCTAAATAGATGCATCTGTGGGTGTCCTCAAAACCATTCTTCTAGGATGAAATAACCTTAGTCTGCTGTAACCCATGAGCATTCATTTCTGTACCTCTCCCATATGAAGAGTTTCATATATTTTTGTTAAGACGGCTCTGATGAAACATATTTCATCTTCCTTTATAAGTAGAGAATGTTGCTGTCTTGAGTCTTGAAGCAATTTGCAATAGCACATGACAACATGCCTGCTTTGGATGCTTCTATTGGAATTCTGAAAAGAGGAATGAAAGGCAATCCTTCCAGTAGAATCCTTGAAGGAGGAGGGCTTCTGTGAGCTAGTTTTGAACTTGTCATTACACTGGATGGAAATTTCATTTTTTTCCTGCCCAAGTTGCCAGCATGTGTTTGATCTGGACAGAGCATAACCAGGAACTCATCTACCTCCTCCTTCCTAGTTTTCTGTCTCAAGCATGAAAAACTATTTAGTTAACCTCCTCCTTTTTAGGGGCAGCAAAGCACAATAAATGCTTTCACATTTAGCAGAGACTTAGAAATAATAGTATCAATGAGTCAGGCTTGGTTCTCTATTGATTGATGGCCTCGCTTACGCAAGAAAATGAGTAGATGTACTGCAAAGCACTTTATTAATCATTTTTAAACTCCAAGTTTCTGAAGGCACTCTTTCATTATCCTTCTAAGTGAAATCAAATAACGTACTTTATTTGCCTATATATCTTAAAATTGAGAAAAAAAATTAATGCCCTACATTCGTATCAGATGATTCTTCAGTGGTTTAAAAACGAGTGGCATGCTGGATTTATTTCCATTAATGAGTCCAGCCATTAACAAACCACAGAAGCAAGGTCTCATTTCTTGCTCATAGCTGGCGGCTTACTGCCAATGATAACCAAGAAGTCTCTCTTCCTATAATCAATCAATCAGTCAATAGAAGCTTTTATGAAATCATTGTAATGGCCTTAATTGAACTCAAAATTCTGAAAAACCTCGTGGGATATCTGAGCTGTACAAATTTGAAGATATTCACAAAGCAGAGGTAAAAATGGATGCCGAATGCTTCAGTGCTATTTCAGTTCAGAAGCCTGTAAAGCTGATACATTATCAAAGAGCTTTAGTGGTTATAACTAAAACTCATCAGCTTGCTTTTATGAAAAAGTACAGATGACAAGATGGCCCTCACATTTGTACAAGTATATATAGTAGCCATTGACCACAGAAGAGAAAAAAATGTCAGTTGCAGACCTGAAAAGTTCACAGGAATATATTGTTTATGTGTTGCCAAGCTTGGCTAAACAAAGATTATTAGCCTTTCAATGTTGGATGCTCCCAAGTGCCTGGCGTGTAGACAGTCTAGAAATGAATTAAGAGGAAAAGTTAAATAAGATTTGGAATATGGAGAAAATAACTTTTAAAGAAAACAAATCAGCTTACAAAGAATGTTCTTCACCTATATTCTCTTACTAGTGAGAAAAAAAAAAAAAAAAACCTTCAACAGAGGTGAAAATTACAAAAAGCAAAAAAATTTAAATGAAAACAAGAAATATTTGCCAAGGGGAAACACACTCCAGATAAAAGTAAACAAAATTCTCTTTGCATTTATGTACTCCTAATTTTTCCACTGGGTACATTTGCACAGTTGGAATTAGGGGGAAAAAATCAAATTTCCACTAGCACATTTTCAGAAGAGGAAAAAGGGAAAAAGCACCATAGGTCAAGTCTCATAGAGAGAATGCCAAATGTCTTTGTGTCCAGTTATTCATGGTTTCAGATAATTGTACAGAAAATATCAAATTTGCATAGTGTGATTATTGCTGATTATTTATCTAGCAGTCAAAATGTTTCAGTGGTTCCTAGGATGACAGATTGACAAGTCCTTAAAACTCATTCATTTTATGAAATTTGCATGTAATTAGGCAATAATGAAGGGATGTTTGTGGACAGAGGATTATACTACAATATGCTGGAAGCAATTCAAATGCTTGACAAAGTGTTAACATTATCTTCAGATTCAACCAAGCCTTAAACGTTTGGCTCAAAATCATGAAATGTATGAATTGGGAAAGAAGATTTAGAAAATTATCAATGGTGTGAAATGCATTTTTTTTTCCACTTTTTAAAACAGATTCACTCATAGAATTAACTATACTGGAGACTGCCGCCACATTCTAATTAGCCAGTCAGGGTCTAGGATTTGAAGAGCAAAGGTGGGGGAAAGCCAGCTTGAGGAGGTGAAAAAGGGATAGTCCAAAGTGTCCCCAGTCTTGTGGGTGAGCCACACCTCAGCCCCTCTCAAGGTATGTGACCTTGGACAGGTTACACCTGAACCTCAATACCTGTAGCTCCTGCACTATATAGATTTGAGATGATAATCTATTTCCTTGTCTGAAAAATACATGTTTTCCGTGCATTTATAATCATTTTTAAAAACATGGATGCTTCTTGCCATTGAGGTTTTCATTTAAGGTAATAACTGCATTTCCTTTGTCCAATTCTGGGAGAAAAAAAAGAAAAAAAGTTGAATATTTCAATTCATAGCATCTCTGAATTAAAGAAATTTAGTATTTATAAAGTGAAAAGCACAAAGCCTAGTATTAAAAGTGCATCCTTAAAAAATGATACCTATTATTCCGTGGTCTTCTTCCTGCTGAAATCCTGTGCCATTGCTTCTCCAGGGTTGAGATGGACATTATCAAATCTGCATTGAAAGTTACAGATTGTATCTGATCTTCATACAGAAACGTCTTTTCAAGTAATTGATGTATATTATGTAAAATGACTTCTTTCAAAACCAGACTACCTGAAATATTGGGTTATTATAGTAATTTAAATCGATGAAAATCTTAACAAAGGTTCATGGAAAGTTGTAAGAGGAATAAAAGTTATTTCTTTTGACTGCTGGATCCATGGTTTATAACTTGATCAAAAAGATATGTGATTTTACTAAGGAATTTCAGTGTTGGGTGGTGGGGATGAAAGAAGAGGACCACACTTTGAAACTCAAAATAGTAAATGGCATTTCTGGGCAAATTGTTCAGTTCAGTTCAGTCACTCATCATGTCCAACTCTTTGCAACTCCATGGACTGCAGCACGCCTGGCCTCCCTGTCCATCACCAACTCCTGGAGTTTACCCAAACTCATGTCCATTGAGTCAGTGATGCCATCCAACCATCTCATCCTCTGTCGTCCCCTTCTCCTACCGCCTTCAATCTCTCCTAGCATCAGGATCTTTTCAAATGAGTCAGGTCTTCCCATCAGGTGGCCAAAGTACTGGAGTTTCAGCTTCAACATCAGTCCTTCCAATGAATATCCAGGGCTGATCTCCTTTAGGATGGACTGGGTGGATCTCCTTGCAGACCAAGGGACTCTCAAGAGTCTTCTCCAACACCACAGTTCAAAAGCTTCAATTCTTCTGCACTCAACTTTCTTTATAGTCCAACTCTCACATCCATACATGACTACTGGAAAAATCATAGCCTTGACTAGATGGACCATTGTTGGCAAAGTAATGTCTCTGCTTTTTAATATGCTGTCTATGTTGATTATAACATTCCTTCCAAGGAGTAAGCGTCTTTCAATTTCATGACTGCAGTCACCATCTGCAGTGATTTTGGAGCCCCCCAAAATAAAGTCAGCTACTGTTTCCACTGTTTCCCCATCTATTTTCCATGAGGTGATGGGACCGGATGCCATGATCTTAGTTTTCTGAATGCAAATTATAGAAGCCTTGAATGCCATTCCAGAAGATACTGCCCATGGTCAATGGTCTGTGAGAGTCTTCATGTGTTTTCCATCAGGAAACTCACCTGCTCATCCATATAGGCCAAGTGATTGCAAATTTTAAGAACATCTCAAAATCCTTCCATTAATACAGCTTTACATCTCTTTCCATATCTCACAGGTATTACAGGTAAATCGTAAGCATTATATTTAAATACTGAAATCTTATCAAAATACTAAACAGATTGTTATTGTTGTTTAGTCACTCAGTTGTGTCTGACTCTTTTCCAATCCCATGGACTGTAGCTTGCCAGGCTCCTCTGTCCAGGGAATTTCCCAGGCAAGAATACTGGAATGGGTTACCGTTTCCTACTCCAGGGGTTCTTCTCAACTGAGGGATCAAACCCACATCTCCTACATCGGCAGGAGGATTCTTTACCACTGAGCCACCAAGAAAGCCCAGTAAACAATCTAGGAAATACCAATCTTAACCAGAGACTGTAAGGTCCTTTCATTGAGAAGGTTAAATTCAAGGTTAATTAGTCATGGTAAACTAGTAACTATAAAAGAGAGCCCCCACAGTCCTAGGATCATCTGTCAACATAAAAATTCCTAAGTGGGTTGTTGGCAAGGCTTTTCTCCCTATAGTCACTTAAGATCCCACCAACCACAAACTCTCTGAATCCTTGCCAGATCCAAGCAACCAGTCTTCTTTTTTTTCCCTTTGATAGTTTTTAATTCTTTTTTTTGTTTGTTTTTATTTTTATTTATTTATTTTACTTTATTTTACTTTACATTACTATGAGACAAGCAACCAGTCTTAAGTGAAAGAAAGAGAAAAAGCTGGAGGATGGGATAGAGCATATTTTCAAAGCTGAGGTCCAATAAGAAAATACAACACTGCCAACCACGTTTCAAGAACTAGAATCTGGTCATGCCTAGTGAGCATGTAAAACTAATCTCTAGATGTGTGCTTAGCAGGACAAGGACACAGAGTTCAGAGAATACAGCTCAGTTTCCATCACATCAAGTCTGTGTATTCTACCAGCTGACCTGGTCTGATCATTCTGTCCATTGACCTCTAACTCTTTGAAGCAAACTTCTTGATGAGAATCATCTATGTTGATATCTCTAGCTACTTGTGGGCCTAGTGGCTCAGAAAGTAAATAAAAATCTTGAGAACTAGAAACAGTTATAGGACAACAAACTGAACAACTTAGAAGAAATGGGCACATTTCTACACTTCTAGAAGCATACCCTGGTTGCTCAGAGGTTAAAGTGTCTGCCTCCAATGCGGGAGACCCGGGTTCAATCCCTGGGTCGGGAAAATCCCCTGGAGAAGGAAATGGCAATCCACTCCAGTATTCTTGCCTGGAGAATCCCATAGACAGAGAAGCCTAGTACATTACAGTCCAAAGGGTCGCCAAGAGTCGGACACGACTGAGAGACTTCACCACCTTCAGAAGCATACAAACTGCCAAGATTGTATCAGGAAGAAATAGACAATCTGAAAAGACTGATAACTAGCAATCAAACTGAACTGGTATTAAAAAAAAAGAAACTTAGAGCAAACAAAAGTCCTGGCTTCACAGGGGAATTCTACTGAATATATTAAAAAGGATTAATACTATCTTTCTTGAACTATTCCAATAAAATTATGAGAATGGAACACTCGCAAACTCACCCTGTGAAGCTACCATTCAGTTCAGTTCAGTTCAGTCGCTCAGTCGTGTTCGACTCTTTGTGACCCCATGAATCACAGCACGCCAGGCCTCCCTGTCCATCACCATCTCCCAGAGTTCACTCAGACTCACGTCCATAGAGTCAGTGATGCCATCCAGCCATCTCATCCTTTGTCATCCCCTTCTCCTTCTGCCCCCAATCCCTCCCAGCATCAGAGTCTTTTCCAATGAGTCAACTCTTCGCATGAGGTGGCCAAAGTACTGGAGCTTCAGTTTTCGCATCATTCCTTTCATAGAAATCCCAGGGTTGATCTCCTTCAGAATGGACTGGCTGGATCTCCTTGTAGTCCAAGGGAATCTCAAGAGTCTTCTCCAACACACAGTTCAAAAGCATCAATTCTTTGGGGCTCAGCTTTCTTTATGGTCCAACTCTCACATCCATACATGACCACTGGAAAAACCATAGCCTTGACTAGACGGACCTTAGTCGGCAAAGAAATGTCTCTGCTTTTGAATATGCTGTCTAAGTTGGTCATAACTTTTCTTCCAAGGAGTAAGCATCTTTTAATTTCATGGCTGCAGTCACCAACTGCAGTGATTTTGGAGCCCAGAAAAATAAAGTCTGACACTGTTTCCACTGTTTCTCCATCTATTTCCCATGAAGTGATGAGACTGGATGCTATGATCTTTGTTTTCTGAATGTTGAGCTTTCAGCCAACTTTTTCACTCTCCTCTTTCACTTTCATCAAGAGGCTTTTTTCTCAAGAGGCAGGTCAGGTGGTCTGGTATTCCCATCTCTCTCAGAATTTTCCAGTTTATTGTGATCCACACCTGACACTAAAACCAGACAAAGACAGTCCAAATATATGTGTGTCCATAAAATGTACGTATGCACACAGGAATCTGGTCTGCTGGTGTGTTCTTTTGTTTGCTATGTTTATTATTAAGGCTGCTCCGTTGTAACAGGAAAAAAGATGGAGAGGTCAAGAGGAGGAGGAATGGGAAGAAATACTGGGAGTGAAAGCAAACATTTATTGTGCACCTACCATACACCGTTCACTCTGCTAAAAACTTTCTCATCACTCTTGCACTGAATTCTCACAGTAATTGTATGCTGGTTCCCATCATTCTACAGAGAAGAAAACCGAGCCTGTATTCACCAGATCTCTCGGAGTCTAACAGCTCATCTGAGATCTTCAGAACCAGATTTGTCCAGCGCTAACATCTAAAATCTTAACTGGGCTTCCCTGGTGGCTCAGACGGTAAAGAATCTGTCTGCAATGCAGGAGACCTGGGTCGGATCCCTGGGTCGGGAGGATCCCCTGGAGAAGGGAATGGCAACCCACTCCAGTATTCTTGCCTGGAAAATCCCATGGAGAGAGGAGCCTGGCGGGCTACAGTCCATGAGATCGCAAAGATTTGGACACAACTGAGCTCACACGCACTCATGAAGTCTTAACCACTTCTCATATCAGGTTCCCTGATTATGTACAATTTTTACAGTAAGAAAATATGTTTACTAAATCATATTCACTTGCAGATCATATACATCGAATGCAAAGTACACAAACACCTTATGTAACGACAAATACAATGAAAGTCTTGTTTTGAAAGGTAGTAGATTGAACCCAATGAAACTGATTTTATTCTGAGTCAAAAATGGTCAAATACGGGCAATTTCATATGGCTCAACTTACTTCTCACCTCAGAGTTAAGGTAGAGCTTGGCTCTGGGCTTGGATTCCATGTAGGTAGGTCCACGTGGTGAAACTGCCTCCAAAGTACACACAGAGGCCTGCCCAGCCTGGAGATCCTGATCAAGCCCAACAAGGACAAAGATTTCCATTTACGAGGCTGCAGCTGAGGAGGGTCTTCAAAAGTATTTACATATTCTTTGCCAGTGATGTGTTTCATATTTGGGTGCAAAATATAAATAGGCTGAAAAATATTTATTTGTTAGCTTAGGGAATTTAGAACCTGGGTAAATGCCAAGTTTAACAGCCCCAGAGACTAAAACGCTTTATGTATTCACCTGCCTACAAATGGAGCTTGGGGCCAGCAGTGCTGGCCTCCTCCAGGACTCTGCTTTTCCCGTGGGTTTGAACAATGAAGGGAAAGAAATGTTCTTTGCCATAAAGAAATCCACTGATCTTGGTGTGATCTGGTTCATGTGTCATTTCTAATGGTCACCAGTCTGAAATTCCCATTATCTGTCACTGGAAACTCTGTAGAGGGTCATCTCCATGTACGAAGTGGCCCAGAAACTACTAACCAGCAAAGTGAATCAACTATACATATACTGGTCAGGAGTTTCTGGACCACTTAGCACTTGGAGATGACCATCTACAGACTGTAGAAACTAACACAACATCCTCAAGCAATGGTACTCCAACAAAAATGAATTAAAAATGAAAAAGAAAAGAAGAAAGAAACTACTAAGCAGCAGGAACTATTAACTAGAGAAACTATTAGTGAGCATTCACAGTGCAAACTCACTGAGAAAGGTCCGTCAGAAAGCTGAGGACCTGGAGCAAACTCATGGGCATGGTCCCCTCGCGACGCTCTGGATGCTGTCGTCCTTACTTGTACCCTCTCACAGATGGAGGTGCGTCCAGGGTGGAGGGTTGGGTGTTTTATGCTGATCTTGGGGACGTGGACCTAGGCAAAGGTCACTGCTCCGCCCTACCTGATGAAGCCTCTGGAAGAATGGGAAACTGAACCAGAGCCTGGGAGAGCTGAACATTGCAGACAATTCCCAGAGAAGCCTGTTACCCCATCTGCAACTTGGGAACAGTGGACCTTCCAAGAACCTTCTCCAAAGCAGACTGTTCTCCCAGCCTCCGGGAGGAAAAACACAAAGTCTGACTTTATCGAAACGCATATTATGGGCTTCCCTGGTGGCTCTGTGGTAAAGAATGTGCCTGCCAATGCAGGAGACATGGGTTTGAACCCTGAGTCGGGAAGACCCCTTCGAGGAGGAAATGGCAACCCACTCCAGTATTCTTCCTCGGAAACTCCATGGACAGAGGAACCTGGCGGGCTACAGTCCATGGGGTCACAAAGAGTCAGACATGACTGACCATCTCAACAACAACAACAGTTCAATGCAATCACTTACAGCAAAGCCAGGAAACTAACATATCCTGCAAGGATCCATTCTTTCAGCTGCTTTTTGGAGATCAACCTGCTTCAATAATTCCATACCAAACAAGAGAATATCTAGTGCAGTTTATGGTACGATTTGGAACATGTTTTCAATACAGAGGGATCATGTCCGACTAATTCATTCAACAAATATTTAGCCGTTCAACAAATATTTATTGAATGTGTTCTCTGTGCCAGGCCCTGTCATAAGTTCTGGAGATGAATCCTGTCCCTCGAGGATCTTACGTTCTAATCTTAGTAGAGCTCTTTGATGAGGGCAGGAGGTGTTTACAAATAAGCAAATAAACAACAGACAGCTGCTGGTCCTGATGCAGGCAGATTGAAAAGTAGTCTGCAAAAATTCAAGGCAAAATAAATGTTCAAAATGGAAGTAGTTTGGTGTCAGAGTAAAGTGTGGCTATGGATAAATGACCAGCTCAGAAAAGGGGCTCAAAGAATAGAAATGAATGAGAAACTGTGAACTAGAACTACTCAAAGAATAATTCTGCAACACAGACTATTTTTTGAAACAATTTGGAAAGTTGCTGCTGTTGCTCAGCTGCTCCAAGTAGCCTAATGCTAAATTGCTAACCAGGAAACCCAGGAAGGAGTTGAAAAGAGGCCGATGAACTTTGATCGAAACAATAAGGGAGACATTCCAGAGTGACAAGGAATCAGCCAAAGTCTGCTCCCAGTGACTTTCTATCAGTTTTCGTTCCTTCAGACCATCCAGATGTGATTCTAAGTCTGTGGTCTGAAGCTCACGCCCATCCAGCCCACACTTCACCTCTTGGAAATAATTCCAGAATTTAGGACGTGCTTAGGAAAGTAATGGGAGACAAAAACAGAAAACAGAACCAAACCATCACAGAACTCTTGTACTTTGCTAGCACAAATGGATTAATTTTGCCTCGTCATGGCCAGGAAATATTCATTGAATAAACTGTGCAAGGACATGTAGGCTTGTCCTATGAGGACAGAGTAAATAGAGAATATTCTATTTAAATATAAAGCCCATCATCTGGGTTAGTGAAGGCTATACACATTTAAAGGATGTGGATGATCATTACTGATATTCCTATGAAATCTTAGAACTAAAATGCTCCCTTTACAGTTTACTGAGTGTGTGTTCTGTGTATACATATATACGTAGAAGACGTTCAATGTGTGTATATAGGCTAATGGTTAATAGAAAACCACACAGAGCAAGTAGAAGAGGAGCTGCTTCATCAAGCTGGAGTACATTTAAGGAACTTGCTGGCACAGAGGTAATATAGTCTGATCACAGAAAATGACAGTGTTAGTCGCTCAGTTGCGTCTGACTCTTCGCAACACCATGGCCTATAGCCCACCAAGTTCCTCTATGCATGGGATTCTCCAGGCAAGAATAGTGGGGTGGGCAGCCATTCCCTTCTCCAGCGGATCTTCCCTACTCAGGGATCAAACCTAGGTCTCCTGCATGGCAGGCAAATTCTTTATTGTCTAAGCCACCAGGAAAGCACAACCACAGAAAAAGACTCAAAACTGAGCTCCAGAAAGTAATTTGCATAATCATTATTGCAGGCAGAAGTTTGCTTGGGTGGTACAAATGAAGTTTGCTGGGAAAGGGGCAAGAAAGAGATGCTGTAACCACAGCAACATTTGTTGATCGACATTATGAATTTCTCTCAAAGAAACACAGTTAAAGAGATGCATATTCTGACTTACATAGAATCTCTTATTTTACCTACAAATATTTCAACCTTGAAAATTTTTCTTAATAGATAACATTTTCATGTGAGTTAGAAATTTTTTAAGGCTAAAGGTGTAGAGGGAACATCTCTCTTCTGTATCTGTCCCCAGTTGCAACATGTGTACAGATATACATGTACACACACTTGTATCCTCCCCACAAAACCACAACACGTCTGCAGGCCTTGCAGCTAGCTTATTTTCCCTTGAAAATTGTTCTGTACATGTGCATGAAGAATTCTCTTGCTCTTTTGTAAAACTGTATAATATTCCATTCTATAGACACAGAACAATGCATTCAATAAGACCCTAGTGATGAGTACTAGGTTATGCCTAACTTTTGCTACAAATAATGCTGCAACAAATAAATGATCCTATGTGAGGAAACCTGTAGGGTAAAATTTCCCTAAAAGAAAATTTGCAGAGTCAAAAAATATGTACATTTGTGATTGTAGTAAATAGTAGATAAAAGGTCCCAAATTGCCTTCCAGTACAGTATAATTATGTATACCAATAAAACAGATAGCATTTCTTATGTTTCTATTTTACCATCCCCTCTAACACTAAATCCTGACAGAGCCCTGCAACTGGACTCTGGATGTCTGACCACATGATTAGCATAGCCTGTGCACTCGTGATGGGAAGTGTCGTCTCCCTTGACCTTGTTTGAGAAGACTTTCAGCAGAGAGCCAGCTTGTGTGTGGTGCTTGAGAAAAGCTATTTGATGTTGATAAGAATGATAAATGGCATTTTAATTTACCAAAACAGCAAATCAAGTTTCAGAAATCTAGATTCTCACTTAAAATAATACTCCATAACAACAGTTTCTCTGGCTATCCTTTTCCTGGGCAGCTAATATAAATACTTTCCATACATCAGTTGTGTTTAAATAGTATTCAGTTGGCATTTGTTATGTATTTTTATAACCCTCTGTTTGCACTGGTTCCTGAGTAAGGAAAGCAGATTTGCATTTGATAAAATATTTCATCCTCTATTTCCTCTGTGCTTTCCGATACACAAAATGCATTAATAAAACCCAAATTGCCTGTTAAAAATAAGAATGGCTAGGGTCCCCCAAAAGTGATGTATCACTATCACATGGGTAGTCAGTACATCCCATGCTGTTATTCTGGCAGCCACAGACACCAAGATAATCTCACATGAGATGGTTTCTGACATACAGAGCAATTCACGGAGCCTCCAAGTGAAATTTTACATCAGATCCTAATAACACATAGAATCATGACAATGGTTTATTTGAGATCTCATGACTCAAGGCTGGTCTGCAAAGAAGGCAGTTATGCATTCAACGCTTTCCTTTCTGAAAGCTCGCCTTGTCAGAGTCGACACTGGGCAAATGATCAACGTGCATATAACTTCATAGAACAAACAACGTGTCAAAATTGAGACAAATCTAAACTGAGAGCACTTACATGCGGGGAAATAAAATGCAGGTATCTAATGTAGACAACCTCTGGAAAAAAAACAAAATCAAAATGAATGAATTCAGTTTAGAATTTTTAGCCATCACTCAGTCCAGGACACAAGCAGTCAGATCTCCTGCCACAGGAGGGCCGGTTGGTAGAGATTTCTTTCTATGACTCCTTCAAAGAGCGAAAACTGAATGAGAGAGATAAGCTAAATAGGACTCAGAATATCTGTGACTGAAGCAGAGCAGAAGAGAGAGGTCAGAAAAGGTATAGATAGGAGAGAAGTCATGATGGGAAAGAAGCAAAAAAAGATAGGAAATGCAGTGCTTGGGAAGAAAAAGGAAAAATGCTAAGGAAATACCCTAGGCTGGAGGATAGAAGGGAGACCATAGAAAAAGTAAGAGTTTACATTTTAAAAGGTTTTTTATAAATCGGAAGCAGTCTATATGTACCTGCACATAAATTAAATCATAAATTCCACAAAATTACATGACGAGAAGATTCAAGAGATTTAAAGAGAACTGAAGATTTGTAGACCCATTAGCTTAAAAAATACCCTCATAACTGTTCTTTTTTCCCCTCAGTTAGATGAAATTGAAGGCCTTCCCTCGTGGTCCAGTGGTTGGTACCTCACCTTCCAAAGCAGGTGGTCCATGTTTTATCCCTGGTTGGAGAGCTAAGATCCCACACGCCTCGCAACCAAAGAAACAAAACATAAAACAGAAGCAGGCTTGTAACAAATTCAATAAAGGCTTTTTAAATGGTCCACACAAAACAAATTCTAAAAATTTTAAAAAATGAAATCAAGGGAGTGACTTGTAAAATACACCTTGTTTTTTGTAATTATTCTGATGATACACTAAGATGACTTCAATTAATTGTAAAGAGTCAGAAGTGGATGGTTGATAGTTTTCAATCATCTCGCTATGACCCAGAGAACGTGATCTATTCCAGCAACACAAGGCTGTCAGTCAGGGTCCTGGCAGGAAGTAGATAGGGCACAAGCACCCAGTGCAAGCTGAATGAAGACATTTCCAAACCCCTGGGAGGGCCAGGGCAAGAAACCAGGCAGAGTGAAGCATCTGGGGCTGGTCACAGCAGGGAGACTATCCCACAGCCAGGCCTTAGGGGCAAGGTGGGGGCAGAGCCGTCTCAATCACACAAGAGAATTTATGACCTCCAGAGAGAAAATCACTGCAGTCAAATTCAGCCCAGCAGAAGGCAGAAGAGGACCAATGACCCAAGGTACCATCTTCCCTCCCTCTGATCTCTTCCCAGCTTTTTCCTCTGGAGGAAGCAAGTGGAACCAAAGGGCCAGGGAGCCACGAGTACAAGCCCATAAACGTTACTTCCCCGAGGTGAAAAGCAGGGTAGAGAAGTGGAGAGGGACTACACAGCCTCATGGCCAGCTCCTAGCACCAGGGATAATAAACTTTTGGAGAAATATGTTGAAAGTCAAAGTTACTTGTCCTGGAATCATTTGCATTGTTTATAGAAGGAGTCAAACTCCCTAAGAGCAACTTAGACAGTGGAGATGTCTGCATTCACCCTTTGTCGCAGGGGACCCCCAATGTAATAGGATTATTTCTTTGATCCCATTGTTCCCAGTAAGCCAAGAAGAGGACAGTGCTGGTACTAACTTCCTACCTGCCACAGAGCTCTTGGTTCTGTTCTGCTCTGTGATTCCAAGTTAAACCTTCAAGCTACTGTGTAAATTTTGTCCATATTTCCCCACATGGAGAGAGAGAGAGAGAATGGGGATTAGTGGACACAAATCTATTGGGCTTCTTTGGTGGCTCAGTGATAAAGATCTGCCTGAAATGCAGGAGACGCAGGTTCAATCCCGGGTTTGGGAAAATCTCCTGGAGAAGGAAATGGCAACCCACTCCAGTATTCTTGCCTGGGGAATCTCACGGACAGAGGAGCCTGGTGGGCTACAGTCCATGAAGTCCCTAAGACTTGGACTCGATTGAGAGTGCACACACAATTGCAGGTATACGCTTTGAAGTGCTAACCTTGCAAACTCAGACTTAACAAATAACAACCAAAAGGGGCTGATCTTCAAGAAGGGACAAGGAAAGGTAAAACTCATCCATTTGAATGGCGATCAGAGGAGGGAGCAACTCAGTGGGGTTTGTGGTGCCAGGTCAGGTTCTAGGGAGAAAGTGAGACTTGGGTTGAAAGGGTGAAGGTATTGATTGATTCTGGATGTCCTCAGAGCCTTACAGTTAGTAAACGACCTATTAATAGAAAAATCTGCTAGCCCTTGACCCTCATTTTCCATGTCATCTTATCATATCTCCAATTTTATCTCTTCTAGAATCTAGCACAGTGCTTGACACACAGCAGTCTTTTAACAAAGAACTTCTCTATGAATTCTTCTCTGCTTCTCTTCACTATGACACCTGTGTAAATCAAATATCACTTCATTACCGAATTAATTAATTCCTTAGAGGGAAAGCATTAGCTAGCAAAAGAACTGAGAGTATAGACATTATTTTTTAAAAAGACTAAAGTACAGTTGATTTGCAATGTTGTGTTAGTTTCAGGTGTCCAGCAAAGTGATTCAGTTATACTTACACACTCACACACACACACGTATGTATATACGTATACTTTTTGTATTCTTTTTTGTTACAGGTTAATATAAGATATTAAATATAGTTCCCCATACCATATAGCAGATCCTGACAATAGGAAATAAAACCACAAGAATGACTTGATTAGGTTGGAATTTTATTTAAATAAAATTTAAATAAAATTAATATTAAATTCTAAGTCTGGAGTAATTAAGTAGTTTTGTTTGAATGTTCTGTCAGTTTTTTTGGTTGCTGTTTTGTTTCCTTTTATTTTTTAGGGGAGAAGGCTGCATCACACCTTCACAGACAAGGATTCCAGACACTGAATCCTCCAGCACTGAACAGGATGTCCTGAAGGTACTTAAATAACAAAGAAGAAAATAGGAGTCAGAGAAACCAGAGAAGTTTTGGGGAGCAAGTGTGACCTGATTTTGGTAGGGGGATTAGGAAGGATTGGGATAACTAGAAAGCATTTTGGAAAGACTATCCAGCAAGAGGAGGTCTGCAGAGAAGCTTGTGGGAGGGAGTGAAGGCTGAGGCTGGGGCCAGGGAGTCCCATACGTGACTGTACAATTGGGTAATTTTCCTCATGAACTCATGACACGATTTGTCACATGACTCCAGAATTCTGCTAGGTAATGCATCTTCATCTGCATTTCCCTACATGTCTGTTGAATGAATGAACAAATACATAAATGGTCATTGCCCACTTCAAATTGGTCATTGTACAGTAGCCTGTATATATTTGATACACAATATACATTATATGTAAATAAATATTCGTGTATAAATATTTTATTAAATATTATATTTATATTGTTACGATATTTATATCATTTATAACATAAATATATAAATATTTATTTGTGTATGTTGCTGCTGCTAAGTCACTNCCCTGGTGGCTCAGATAGTAAAGAATCTGCCTACAATGTGGGACACCTGGGTTCAATCCCTGGGTTGGAAAGATCCCCTGTAGGAAGGCATGGCAATCCACTCCTGTACTCTTCTGGAGAATCCCCATGGACAGAGAACCCTGGTGGGCTATGGGGTCACATTCCATGGGGTCACAACGAATCCAACACAACCGAGCGACTAAGCATAATGTATCAATTTAGTTGTAAGTTAATCGGTATATGTTTGATATATTATATAAAATATTTGTATATAATATATATTAAATATATATCAATTTAGTTACAGTATACATATATATTTGATACATGCATGCATGTCAAAATAGATATATGTTCCAAATATACAACTGTTGCATTACGCATTCTAAAATCTTTTTTCTGTTGCCATAGCCCTTCAGATATTCTCAGCCATAAGTCATGTCTTTCAGCTTTCGAGGATAGATTGGAAATTTGTAAAATGTTCAAGTCATTCATAATCAAATGTAATAAAGAGCAGATAAGCTGTATAATCTATATTTAAATCACTAAAAGGCAACACTAATAAAATGAGACAGGGGTCCTCGTGTGGTTTGAACATGACAGAAATGTGTGAAGTTAAAGACGCTCCTCAGGGAGAGGGGCCAAGAAGGATGAGGAGGAGCTGCCTGGCCTCAGTTGTAAAATCTTGACCATAAAGGTGACCCCTCCCATCCGACAATCTCTTAATTATGGAGACTTCCCTTGTTTCGACTGCTCTGCATTTAAGACTCACTTAATCAAAACAGCAAACACAAAATCTGGACCAGAAAAATATGTTCCAATTGAATTCTACTTAGAAGATACAATGGAGGGACTCTTTAAAACACCTACTTTTAGATGTGCAAAATAAATCTGCAAGTTAAATAGTTGGGTTCCTCACCTACATATTAGATATTTTCAGCTGGAAGAACTTCCAATATAAAGTTTTCCATCCTCCCCTTACAGTTCGTACTATTTTAAGGTCCGTGGTAATTCATTCTTGTGGGTTAAATGTCATTCTCATTGGAAGGTGTCTATGTTTTTAATTTCGCCTTCTTTCCTGGACGTAGGACTAGGGTATTAAAAAACAATGACTACTTTGTTCAAGTATTTTTTAAATTTATTTTTCAGCCATTTAGAAAATACAATATTTTTTGTTAATGTCTGTTTGAGACAGGCAGTTGCATATGAGTCTGTTATTTTTCCATTTTTCTGTGAATTTGAAGTATTTGACAATTATAAATAAAATTATTAGATATAATGCACTAAAATATATTTAAAACTCTTACAAAAAGAGCATGGACAACTTCTGCAAAAAAAGAGAAAAAGGTACTAATGAATCTTTTCATCATGACTAATACTTTAGGAAGTTAATTATAAGACGACCTATCCACAGAAAAAGATAAATATACAACCTATCTGTTATGTTGATTCACCTGGTCACAAAATTCTCAACCATTTATTTGCAGGCACAAATAAAACTAAATCTGGTCCATGTGAAGTATAAACAGAAAGGTTTTAACCCATATTTCTGGATTATTTTCCCCCTTGAAGATCCATCTATGTAAATTAATGCTGCTTGAATAAAACAATATCCAAATTCACCAAATAATACAAACATCTCTTAGATATTAAGAAGCTGCATTCAGAGGGCAGTTGAACCTGTCTAGATCCTTTCATGAGAAAACTGATTTCCTTATTTACCCACGCCAATATTTTTTTGAGTCATTTGTCATTTACATAACACTGAGCAACCAGTACTGGGAATGTCCAAAACAACAAAAAAGCCTCTATAACAATTTTTGACACAGGGGACTTCATGGAGAAGCCCATATATTCATCAGCGGAGATTCATGGCACTTTCTGTTTAGATGGCCATTTCCTCATGGAGTCATGATGTTTTATTTGGCTAGTAACTACTTCAGGAACAGGAGAGCAGTTGTATTCATGAAGCCAACTATTGGAAGGAATTTCCTTGCTTATTTTTTTCCTCTGTGTGTGTGTGTTTGTGCTTGTACATGTGTGTGTTTTCTTCAAGATCTTGGGTGCAAAAGCCACCTTATTTATTATTGAGAAATCTGAAAACATGTCAGTTACCTAGCTTATATTTATGATTCTTCTGTAGTCATTTTTCTCATATTGTTTTGCTTTAAATTTAACAGATATATTTTAAACTCTTTGATTAACTGTTCTTACTGCATCAAATTTGTATTAATATTGCTATTTTTAGCCTAAGCCCTTTTTCAAAGACAAAAATGGAAGGTGGGGAAAAAGGAAATCTCATCATCACTAACAGTGAAGTTTCATATCCTAAGAAGCACTAGGTTATAGTCAGTCCTAAGAGAAAACTGTGGTATTGGAAAAGAATCTTGAGAGTCCCTTGGACTGTGAGGAGATCAAATCAGTCAATCCTAAAGGAAATCAATCCTGAATATTCACTGGAAGGACTAATGCTGAAGCCGAACTCCAATAGTTTGGCCACCTGATGTGAAGAGATGACTCCCTGGAAAAGACCCTGATGCTGGGAAAGATTGAAGGCAGGAGGAGAAGGGGACGACAGAGGATGAGATGGTTGGATGGCATCACTGACTCAGTGCATATGAGTTTGAGCAGGTTCCAGGAGATGGTGAAGGACAGGGACGCTTGGCATGCTACAGTCCATAGGGTCACAAAGAATCAGACAGGACTGAGCAGCTGAACAAAAAGAAGAAAGAACTATCAATTGTCACATTTAGTATCTTTTTTTGGACACCTCAGCAGTCATAATATAAAGTTGATGTTTTACTAACAGTCTGTCCTTAATAGGTCTATCTTGCAAACAAACATTAAATTCTGGCCTCTGAAATCACTTTTTCTGTCACTGATTTTACACTCTTATCTCTTAAGCTATATTTAATTAAATCTATAGAAGAGAAAATGATTGTAATAAAAGGGAACAATTTGCTTTTTTGATATTTGATTCATTTTTATCCTCTCTTTCAAGAGAGAAGCGATATTTGGAATAGTCAGGCATATAAAACCATCTCATGATTTGGGTCTCTTTTAAGTGGTGGAGAGATTAGCACGATTTGATTTATTTTGACAAAGGATGGTAAAAGTTTTTTTAAGAACAACAGTCTGCCAGGAATGTTTTAAGAGTCTTTAGTGCATGAATGGAGGAGCCTGGTAGGCTGCAGTCCATGCTAAGGGTCGGACACGACTGAGCAACTTCCCTTTCACTTTTCACTTTCATGCATTGGAGAAGGAAATGGCAACCCACTCCAGTGTTCTTGCCTGGAGAATCCCAGGGACGGGGGAGCCTGGTGGGCTGCCGTCTCTGGGGTCAAAGAGTTGGACACGACTGAAGCGACTTAGCAGCAGCAGCAGCAGCAGTGCTACTAATAGAATAAACCGTGTCAGGTGTTTCTTGGGACTGAAAGATGACCTTCGATCCCTTTTTTTCTTGTTTATCCTGATGTTTTTGAATAATCCTTAAGATAATTGAGAAGTTATTAACATTGCTGTTTAAATACAGTACACAAGAGTCACATTCAAATTGAAAAGCTGGTTTGAAAGAATCACAAAGCAAAATGTGACCTTGGTTTGCTTTCAATCCAAGTCACAGAGCATTTAAACTCTGCCAGAATAGTTTAACCTCATTCCTGAAGATTCTAATGCTGGGAAAGTTTGAGGGCAGGAGGAGAAGAAAGCGGCAGAGGATGAGATGGTTGGATGGCATCGTTCATTCAATGGACATGAATTTGAGTAAACTCCGGAAGAGAGTGAAGGGAAGCCTGGCGTGCTGCAGGCCATGAGGTCATAAAGGGTCAGGCATGACTTAGTGACTGAACAACGGCAACGAAAGATCGCTAGGAAAGAAAATTATTCCATTTTCAAAAAAAGCCTATTAGGATGCGCCATACCTTTCCTCAAAGAGACAAGATGTCCAAATGAAACTTTAATTCATAAGTTGAATGTTCCTCAGTGACAATCTCATTTATAACATTCTGAGGTCTGTGTAGACAGCTGGACACGGCAGTTACACACCTGGCCTGCTGGGGTTCAGTTCTCTGAGTAAATACCCCTTTCATCCTAACGTCAAAGTCATGCAGCATTTCCAGGTCTGATGTGTTATTCTCAGTTGTGTCTGACTCGTTGCTAGACCATGGACTGTAGCTTACCAGGCCCCTCTGTCCATGGGATTTCCCAGGCAAGAATACTGGAATGGGTTGCCATTTCCTCCTCCAGGGGATCTTCCCGACCCAGAGATCGAATCCACATCCCCTGGGTCTCCTGCATTGCAGGCGATTTGTTTACCCACTGAGCCACCTGGGAAGCCCTTCCAGGCCTGATAGACTTATGAACGCTGGACAGTGGTAGGGAAATAGGCACACAGATCACTCACAAGTTATCCACATGAATTACCAACTCATAAAGGGTGCCATTCATTTGAAAATTCATTTTTTTCTTTGAGATACAATCATCATATTATCATGGGCAGTGATGAGGCTCTTGCATTTTTCACAGGAAAAATCACAGACTGGGACCTCCCTGATGGTTAAGACTTCTTCCAAAGCAGAGAGTGAAGATTCAATGCCTGGTCAGGGAACTGAAATCCCACATGCTTCGTGGCCAGAAAATTAAACAAAAATTAAACAAAAAACACAGAAGCATTATTGTAACAAATTCAATAAACTTGTTAAAAATGGCCCACTGCAAAGAAATAAAATATAAAAATTTAAAAAAGAAAAAGCAAAGGTTGAAAGCTGAGGCATATGAAAGCTGAGGCTTATGATCACATACCATTGAGCCTGATATTTTAAAACCTGTATTATACCTGTCAAATTAGTTGACATGGTCACTAAATACAATTTGCTATAGGAAGTGACTAAGAATTCTGATACCAAAAATCCATACTGATTCTTTAAAATCATTCAAGGTCTGTACCGTCCCCTCTCAAAAATATTAGAAGGACTTTGGGTCTTGCATATTGCATGTGCGCTTGGTTATGTTTGACTCTTTGCGATCCCGTGGACTGTAGCTGGCCAGGCTCTTCTGTCCAAGGAATTTTCCAGGCAAAAATATTGGAGTGGGTTGCCATTTCCTTCTCGAGGAAAGTACTTTAGTGATAATTAAAGCTATACAGCAAATAACCATATGAAAAGTTCAGTTCAGTTCAGTCGCTCAGTCGTGTCTGACTGTTTGCAACCCCATGGAGTGCAGCACGCCAGGCCTCCCTGTACATCACCAACTCCCAGAGTCCACCCAAACCTGTGTCCATTGAGTCGATGATGCCATCCAACCTTCTCATCCTCTGTCATCCCCTTCTCCTCCCGCCCTCAATCTTTCCTAGCATCAGGGTCTTTTCAAATGAGTCAGCTCTTCACATCAGGTGGCCGAAGTATTGGAGTTTCAGCTTGAGCATCAGTCCTTCCAATGAACACCCAGGACTGATCTCCTTTAGGATGGACTGGTTGGATCTCCTTGCAGTCCAAGGGACTCTCAAGAGTCTTCTCCAACACCACAGTTCAAAAGCATCAATTCTTCGGCGCTCAGCTTTCTTTATAGCCCAACTCTCACGTCCATACACGACTACTGGAAAAAGCATAACCTTGACTAGACGGACCTTTGTTGGCAAAGTAATGTCTCTGTTTCTTAGTATGCGGTCGAAGTTGGTCATAACTTTCCTTCAATGGAGTAAGCATCTTCTAATTTCATGGCTGCAATCACCATCTGCAGTGATTTTGGAGCCCAAGAAAAAAAAGTCAACCACTTTTTTCACTGTTTCCCCTTCTATTTGCCGTGAAGTGATTGGACCGGATGCCATGATCTTCGTTTTCTGAATGTTGAGCTTTAAGCCAACTTTTCACTCTCCTCTTTCACTGTTATCAAAAGGATGAAAGGTTACTCAATATCATATGTTATTAGAGAGTTACAAATTAAAACACTAATGAGATACCATTATATTCATCACAGTGGCTAAAATCTACTGACAACTTCAAATACTGACAGAATTGAAGTAACGGGAACTCTCATTCATCATGAATGGGAATTCAAATGGCACTGAAGCCCCTTTGGAAGACAGTTTGGCTGTTTCTTATGAAAATAAACGTGTTTACCATGTGATCCAGGAATGGCTCGCTGCAGTCTACCCAAAGGAACTGAAAACTCTGTGCGCATGAAAACCTGCACACATGTCTATAGCAGCTTTATTCATAAATGAAGCAACCAAGAATTCCTTCAGTAGGTGAATGGATAAACGTATACCCACACCATGGGATATTAATTAGTGCTAAAAAGAAATGAGCTATGAAGCCACAAAAAGAAATGGAAGAACCACAAAAGCCAATCTAAAAAACCTACGTCCTGTATGATTCCAACTGTATGACATTCTAGAGAAGATGAAAGTATGGAAAGAGTAAATAGATCAGTGATAGCCAAGGGGTGAGGGGGAGGGAGGGATGAATGGGGGGCACAGTGAAACTATTTTAGGGCAATGAAACTGTTCTGTGTGATACCATAATGGTTGCTACATGTCAGTACACATTTATCAAAGCCTGTAGATCAGTATAACACACAAAAAAATAAGCCCTAATGCAATCTATAGATTTTAACTAGTAATAAATGGTGTATTGATACTGGCTCATCCATTGTAACAACTGTGTCACACCAATGCAAAATGATAATAACGGATGCTGAGGGAAGATAGAAGGTTAAGGGAACTCTGTATCTTCTGCTCTTTTTTTCTGTAATCATGGAACTGCTCTGAAATAACGAAGCTTATTCATTAAAACTGGTAAAGTACATATTGAAGAAGATGAAAAAAATATCTCAAACATCTCATCTTTGAACCAGTTATTTATCAGACAGAAATTGTCTAATGCATTTTAATAATGTGTCCACATTTTTCTTACTGGAGTTGAAAGATTTTCTGAACAGGCACTCAGGGGGCACAGTGGTAAAGAATTACCCACCAATGCAAGAGAAATAAGAGATGCAATTTCCATCGCTGGGTGGGGAAGATCCCCTGGAGTAGGAAATGGCAACTCACTCCAATATTCTTGTTTGGAGAGTCCCATGGACAGAGAAATCTGTTGGACTATAGGCTACAGGGTTGCAAAGAGTCGAACACAACTGAGCAACTAAGTACAACACAGCCAACATCCTTCACAAATATATGTCAACTGAAAAGAATGACTCGACGTCTCCTTAACGATAGATTTCTGGAAAGATTGGCCAACTCAGCTTCTCAAGAGATTCAGTCTTCCCCATGAACTGCGTATTTCCTGGCCAACAAAAATAATTAGTTCTACATTACTAAAGCTTAACATTTCAGTAGTGAACATTCCAATCTAAGGTGGTGAAGAAATTACTAAATAAGTAATAGTGTTAGGATGCATAGGTTCATTACTCATTTTTAAAATATAAGTTCTACCCATTAAAAGTTCTTTACACAAATAAAAGAAGATGGAAAATTATATAAAACTTGAGAAATGTGGGTTCCTTCCACCATGATAACTGCACAGACTATACAGAGATTATATGCATTGGGGAACATTGATACAATGTTAATCCATTGAGGTCTGACCTTCTAATGAAGGGCAAAAACAAACCATTAGAAACTTTGAGCTGTGTTAGAAGCATTTTGTGTCAAATGTTTCCACATACCTATTGAAAACATTTTAGAGCAATAATTTTCTGGGCATGGCAGTTGCTGAAGTGGCAGGAAGTCATCTGATTTTCTACACTCACCAGAAAAATTCAAAGATTTTTGGCAAAAGATTGCAACTAATTCTTATTAAAGGAGTTAACCAAACAGAGTAAATTTTAGAAACCAGTGAGAGTACAGTGGTTCACTGTGAGCGTTCTTTTGCCTATTTCATTGTTTTATTCATTTCACAAATATGTGGTGAAAATGTCCCTCGCTCAGTCATGTCTGACTCTTTTAGACCCTATGAGCTATAGCCCACCAGGCTCCTCTGTCCATGGGATTTCCCAGTCAAGAGTACTGGAGTGGGTAAGCCATTCCCTTCTCAGGGGATCTTACTGACCCAGGAATTGAACCTGCATCTCCTAATTGAAGGCAGATTCTTTACCCATCTGAGCTACCAGGGAAGCCTAGTAGTAGGTGCCAGGTACTGTTCTAGAAAATTACTATACATTTGTGAAGAAATATGAATTGCATTTTGGATCTTGATTCTAGTTCCTGAAGTTTCATGCTAGAGAAGTTTAGGGTGGAATTAAACCCAGTATATATACTTTAGCCACCTGATTCAAAGACCCAACTCATTGGAAAAGACCTGGCTGCTTGGAAAGATTGAAAGCAAAAGGAGAAGGGGGCGGTAGAGGATGAGATGGTTAGAAATCCTCACCAATTCAATGAATATGAGTTTGAGTAAACTCCTGGGGATAATGGTGGACAGAGGGTCCTGGCAAGCTGCAGTCCATGGGGTCGCAAAGAGTCGGACACGAATGAGCAACTGAACATATATATATGTATATTTATATATTTAGACTCTATAAACAAGATCTAATTTTTAAGATATCCCTGCCTTTTGAGAAAATCCAACATAGAGTCTTCTGTGAAAGTCTAAGAACAAAAGGAAGAAAAAAGGAAGTAAAAATTTTTAAAAAGAGAAAGACTAAATCAGGATTCAGTTAACTCAAGGAATTGTGAATGTGCGAGAAACTTTATTTTTAAATATTTGTAACACTGGAAATACATTCATGTATGGAGGGCCTACTCTATGTTAGCAGTGTACTAGTTCTCAAGAATAAAATAGTGAGCAAAAGATACGTAGTCTCAACCCCCGAGGAGCTTGCAGTCTACAATGGAAACAGGAGTTCATCACATGAAAACACCAATCTATTATTAGGAAGTGCAAAGCATATTATTAAAGATGTCAAGGGAGCTTCTCAGGAAAGACTTTCCTGCATAAATGACATTTGGACTCAATGAAGGAGACCTGGGTTGGATCTCTGGGTCAGGAAAATCTTCTGGAGAAGGGAATGAAAAGCCACTCCAGCATTCTTGCCTGGAGAATCCCATGCTTCATGAGGAGCCTGGCAGGCTACAGTCCAGGGGGTTACAAAGAGTTGGACACAACTGAGCAACTAAAACTCACTTTCTCAGAAGAAGAGAAGTTGGCACATTTTTAAAAAGGCTTTCTGTTTACATATTTTTGGTTGTACTGGGTCTTCATGCTGCAAGCAGGGGCTACTCTCTAATTGTGGTACACTAGCTTGGAGAAGGCAATGGCACCCCACTGCAGTACTCTTGCCTGGAAAATCCCATGGATGGAGGAGCCTGGTGGGCTGCAGTCCATGGGGTCGCTAGGAGTTGGACATGACTGGGCTACTTCACTTTCACTTTTCACTTTCATGCATTGGAGAAGGAAATGGCAACCCGCTCCAGTATTTTTGCCTGGAGAATCCCAGGGATAGGGGAGCCTGGTGGGCTGCCGCCCATGGGGTAGCACAGAGTTGGACACGCCTGAAGCGACTTAGCAGCAGCAGCAGCTTCTTATTGCAGTGGCTTTTCTTGTTGGACTTCCCTGGTGGTCCAGTGGTGAGGAGTCCCCCTGCCAGGGCAGGGGACATGGGTTCAATCCCTGGTCCGGGAAGATTCCACATGCAGCAGGGCTGCAGGCACCACTAACTAAGCCCATGCACCACAACTACCAAGCCCCAGCTTAGAGTCCAGGCTCCGCAACAAGAAGTTGACATGTTCTAATAAAAAGGAACCCTGACATAAAGTAACATATATTCCAGCAGAAGTGTAACTGGAGGGAATCCCCTGGCTGCTTGATGGTTAGGACTCGGAACTCTCACTGCCTGGGTTCAATCCCAGGTTGGGGAACTAAGATCCCACAATCTACATGATGTAGCCAAAAAAAGAAAAAAGTGCAACTGGAGTGCTAAAGTGAATGAGAGGAATGGGTACAAAACGTAAAGCCTGTATGCAGGATACACCTTAAAAATGAAAATATTTAATAGCTATGTAGCATGAACATGTGTGCGTAAGCTGTCTTCTACATAAGATTTCACTTTTTATTTTCTTACTACCTGGAAAGTAGTGAACATTTCTGCTGACCTTTCACCCATGGATGTGGCATTTTCCTTCCTATTGCTAAGTCGCTTCAGTCGTGTTCAACTCTTTGAAGCTTTATGGACTGTAGCCCGTCAGGCTCCTCCGTCAGTTGGATTTTCCAGGCAAGAATCTTGAGTGGGTTGCCATTTCCTTTTCCAGGGGATCTTTTTCACGCAGGGATGGAACCCAGGTCTGTTACATCTCCTACATTGGTGTGCATTCTCAGTCACTTCAATCATGTCCAACTGTGTTACCCTATGGATTGTAGCCTGCCAGGTCCCTCTGTCCATGAGATTCTCAAAGGCAAGAACACTGGAGTGGGTTGCCATGCCCTCCTCCTGGGGATCTTCCCAACCCAGGGGTTGAACCCGCGGCATCTCCTGAGTCTTCTGCATTGCAGGCAGATTCTTTACCACTGGTGCCACCTGGGGCTTTTTCCTTGGTGATATCCAATTTTCTCACAAGAGGCTCACAATTCTAGCCTCTTGATAGCAAAGAAATGTTGGTTGTCAGAACAAGCCATCTTATCAAGGCATCTGCTTGCTGTTTGGATGACAGTAGCAGAATTGTCACTTTATTGATATTTAACAATTGAAATTTTATTTCCAAAAAAGGTATAATGTGCACACAACAACTGTTTGGACATATATACTTGCACATAAAGAAAAATGGGAGATTACAGCTTGAGAAAGGGGCTGATCATTCTGGGTGGTTTTTGCTAGCATAAGGAAACTGATTCTGTCCCTATGGTGCCCTTCAAAGAGTTGGAGCAGAGAGCAGAATAGGAAATGAAGTGAGTTCAGTGACCCTCGCTGGCCTGAACCACAGGAGCCAGTAAACACAGGATTTCCACTCTATCCATAGCCTGCTTTGTGGTGGCCTTTCGCTATCTTTGTACAAGCGAGACTTTCCCCCTAAAAAAAACCAATAAATATATTGATATGGACACAAACAATGGCTTTCTTGTATACCACCACATTATTTTGAATTATTGCCACAAGGATTGAGGAGCCGTGTACAGTTTTAAAAACAAATTTGAAATAGAGTGCAAGCAAGTCATGTGATTTGGGGGAGGGGGAGGTTATTAGTAATAAAACTGCACTTTCTTCACCTAGCTCTCCTTGAAGAATGATATAAAATGCAGCTTTCACCCAAGCTATAATTTTCAGTGTAATGGAGCTGCTCCTTTTGTCACATATCAGAAACAGTGCTCAAGGAAAGAGATTATGAGCACAGCCATATCATGATGTCGTACAAGAGAGGCTAGCCCTTGTCACCTGGATTGGTTTTCATATCAGTCTGGAAACTTCTTTACCAACACTGATAAAAGGTTTAAATGACATTTGTGTCCTTCCCTAAAATGATATGTGTATGAACATATTATAAACTGGACTATAAGCGTAGAAAATCACGTCTAAGTACCAAAGTGCCATGATCAAGCATCATATCCTTGTAAAGATTGTTTTGCTTTGTTTTTCTATAACCAGAGATTTCTAGATCTTCAAAAAGAACTCCCAGGTTTTGTAGCTATTCCTCTTTAGGCAAAAATACATGTGTAGTTTTATTCAGCTTTACTAGTATTGGACATGAGATTGACTTTCAAAAACTTTCCTTAGAGATGAAGAAAGAGCTCAAATTAAATTAGCATATGCAGATTAAAGAAAGGAAAGGGCTGAAGACCCAGGCGTTACAAAACATTTGAGTAAATGAGCATGCAGTGTTCTGACTTTTTAAAATTTTTTACATTTTTAATTTCGTCTTCAAAAATGCAGTTCAAAGACTCAAGACTGAGCGCCAAGAAAATACTTCAAATAGAGCCTAGGATTCCTGATTCTGGCCATGACAGAGTAGCAAATATTGAAATAACCTCTCTTTATAAGCAACCCTAACACTGGACAAAGTTTTTTAAATAACCATTTTCAGAATTGATGCTTTTAAACCGTGATGCTGGAGAAGACTCTTGAGAGTCCCTTGGACTGTGAGATCAAACCAGTCAATCATAAAGGAAATCAACCCTGAATATTTATTAGAAGGACTGATGCTGAAACTGAATCTCCAGTAATTTGGGCACCTAATGTGAAGAGCCGACTTATTGGAAAAGATCCTAGTGCTGGGAAAGACTGAAGGCAGGAGGAGAGGGGGGCAGCAGAGGATGAGATGGTTAAATGGCATCACCGATTAACGGACATGAATTTGAACAAACTCGGGGAGATAGTGAAGAAGAGCCTGACTTGCTGAAGTTCATGGGGTCTCAAAGAGTTGAACCCAACTTACTGACTGAACAGCAAAATGACAGCTTCTTACAAAATAAGATGTGCTTTTATCATACAGTCCAACAGTAACACTCCTTGATATCTACCCAAATGAAGATCGAACTAAACCACGCCTGGATTCTTGACTCCTGAAAATTGTGAGATAATAAATGAGTGTTTTTGAAGCCACTGCGTTTGTGGAAACTTACTGTACTGTGAGAGAAAACTAATAGAAAGTCAAACCTAAAGATTACTGAAAGGTGCTACTTATATAAAGTTCTGGATCAGGCAACATGGATCATGGGGGAAGGTTAAGAACACTGGATGCCTCTGCTAGAGGAGTGAATTGACTGGGGGGGGGCCTAAGGGAACTTCTCAGGGTGATGGAGTTTTTGAAACAACACAGTTAAGATCTGTGTGTTTCCTAGTCTTAAATGCATCTCAAAAGTCAAACTTGTATTTCTCTGAACCTCATTTCAGCAATGCCACTGCTGTCTGGTATTACTCAATGCAGGCTCATCTGAAGCCCTCCAGCCTACGTCACCCAAATCATTTCTAGTCATTCTTGTGATTACAGGCAGGCTGGTTTACCAAATCAATTTTCACATCAAGATTATTTTTAATCTAAAACAAAATGTAGGTAGTGAGCAGTCTTTTAAGACATCTGGAAGTTTATGTTTTACAAACTGTGCAACGGACAGCCCTAGTGGTGCAGCAGATAAGACTCTGAGCTCCCAGTGCAGGGGCCCAGGTTTGATCCCTGGTCAGGGAACTAGATCCTACATGCCACAACTAAGACCCAGCATAGCCAAATAAATAAACAGTAAAAATTAAAACCACACAAAAGATGAATTGTGTGACCCCAAAACATGTTTTACAATCATATACCAAAGTCAGTAAACTGTAGCCACGAAGATGAAAGTGACCTGTTACCTATTTATAGCAATGCATGTACACGTGATAAATACCACGTGGGACAGCATATTGTGAAACACATTTTCCTATAAGATGACTGCTTCAAATATTGGCTTAAAATAAGCACCTGAAATGTTTAGGATCCCTCTAGCCTCTCCATGCTGTGAACTTCTAGAGAGGATTATGGCTGGCAGGAATAAAATCCTCTCCTATAACCATACTGTCATTGTTGCTGTTTGGTTGCTAAGCCGTGTCCGATTCTGCGACACCCATGGACTGTAGCCCTCCAGGCTCCTCTCTCCGTGGAATTTCCCAGGCAAGAATACTGAAGTGGGCTGCCATCTCCTTCTCCAGGGCATCTTCCCAACCCAGGGATTGAACTCGTGTCTCCTGTGCCTCCTGTATTGCAGGTGGATTCTTTATTGATGAGCCAGGTTGGGAAGCCCTTATCAATTATCATCATAATATTGATTATTCTGTCTCCCACACTTACCAATGGTGTGAATTGGACAAATTATCTAGTCTTTAGAGATACACCTTCCATCCCTAAGACAGGTATAACAATAGTATACATTTCAGTGTTGTCTTGAAAATTAAATGAAATGAAATAAAAATATAGGCACAATAAGGTCCATAGCAAGCACTTAGTAATAAGAGCTCTTTTCTTTCTTCCATCTCTTCCTCTCCTCCCCACCTCTACACCATTTCTATACTCATATGTAAATGTTCAAAATTATCAACTATTTGGATTCAAATATTTTGTCCTAAATATTGCCTTTTGATATACATTTCATTCTTAACTATTAAATGAAATGCTAGAGGTAAACAAAAAAGAACATTGTTTTCTTGGGGGTCCAGTAACTAATTTCTAAAAGTTAATCTTTTACTTCAACGAGGAGGATTTCTTCTTTTTCTCTGCTGAGAAGTCTTATTTTTTAACATTATAGCTGATATTCACATATGGCAGGACTTTGGCCTTGGAGTTTGGCCTGTGAAAAGTCACATTAAATTCCTTGACACAAAATTCTTATTTATAGGATCTATTATTTTGATAATCTCATATCGGACAACATAATACTCAAGAAGGAATCCTGAGAGTGAATGCTTCAGAAGGGAATCAATGCAGCTGTAATTCTGCAGAATAGCTGGTCAAAGTAGGAGTTCTTGAAAACAATGGGGTTATTTAAATTCCACCTTGAAAACTGACTGACAGTTTGCCCTGGGAACTATTGTGTTTCAAATTCCGTCTCAGGACAGGCCCTGCCTTCCCACAGGCCACTGAAAAGCCTTTTATTTTGTCATCCTCTTCTAAAAGCTCCTTCAAAACCTTCCCAACAAACCAGGATTTTCTGCCATCAAAAACAAAAGCTATTCTTTTTTATTTTTTTTTAAGAAAAGAAAATATTACCTCCTTCGAATTAAGCTTCATGACACTGAGAATTCTAATAAATTCTTGGCAGATTTTGGAGACTACATAATTTGAAAACTTAAAAAATTTGTCATGTATCTAATTGTTTTCATTTCTTTTTGTTTGCCATTTGTACTATCCAGTTATTCCACAGAAAAACTAGATAACACTGTAAGAATAAATGCAGCCATTTAATAAAATCAAGCACCTCAGAGTGAAACTTGATGGAGAATCTATGTATAAGAACCACCCACTTAAACTGAATTTTCTAAATAACCATAAAATTTTTAGAATAATTACATTTTGGAAGGCGCTTTCAGAAATTACCTCCCTAACAAACCGCTAATTGTTTAGAAAGAGTATTGTATATAGTATATAAACAAAAATACATACACAAAGTCTGTAAAGCGCTACTTACTATTTTCATTAAAACTGTTTCCATATTCAAGAGGTACAACTTCTGAGAACCAGGACCAGCTCTAAAATTAACACTAAGAACTTAAGAGTGATTGTATTTTGCAAATCAACCCAAAAATACTCTTTCCCAAAGTCACCTCCAAGAAGAAATGTGAAGCACACAGACCTTCAGCGAGATTCTGGTTTACTGCCCAGACTGGAGGAGCCTCCTCCATACACACAGCGAAAATACAAAAATAAAGACCAATTTGCAAAAAAAAAATATTCATTTAAAGAAAGTAAACTAAAATAGGTATAAGTGAATATTTCTTGAACAGTTCCTGAAACAACATCTCAATTAGGAACTTTTAATTAAAGACATTGTTATTTTAAAAATGTTCTGCCTTCTATGTTTTTATTTTGAAGTATAAATAAGTATACTTATAGTTGATTTATTGAAGTGTAATTGATTTACGACATTATATTAGTTTCAAGTGTATAGCATAGAGATTCAGAATTTTGATAGATCATACTACATTAAATATTATTATGAAATAATGCCTGAAATCCCCAGTGCTGAATATTACATCCTTGTTGCTAATGCAGTTTATACATAATTTGTGTCTTGTAATCTATTAACCACTGTCTTGCCCCTCCCCCTTGC
>SJXQ01000581.1:448149-468179 GCA_006408695.1 Aepyceros melampus | reverse complement strand
AAAATCTCCTTCCTTTTTAACCTGGTTAGCTTGTAGAGGAGGAGTTGGCCAACTCCTCTCTACCTCAACCCTCCATTACCCACATCTACTACCAAAAAGAACCAAAGAAGTGTGCAAGATCATACTCCATTAAAAGTTATTACAAGAAAATGGATGTAATTCCCTGTGCCATAAAATATATCCTTGTTGCTTATTTTGTTTTATACACAGTAGTTTGTATCTCTTAACCCCCATACCCCTAATTTGCCCCTCCACAGTCCCTCTCGCCATGGGTAACCACTAGTTTGCTTTCTATATATGTAGAAGTCTGTTTCTGTTTTGCTATACACATTGATTTATTTTATTTTTCAGTTCCGTTCAGTTCAGTCACTCCGTCGTGTTCGACTGTTTGCTACCCATAGACTGCAGCACACCAGGCTACCCCATCCATCACCAACTCCCCGGAGCATATTCAAACTCATGTCCATCGAGTTGGTGATGCCATCGAACCATCTCATCCCCTGTCACTCCCTTCTCCTCCAACCTTCAATATTTCCTAGCATCAGGGTCTTTCCCAGCGAGTCAGTTCTTTGAAACAAGTGGCCAAAGTATTGGAGTTTCAGCTTCAGTATCAGTCCTTCCAATGACTATTCAGGACTGATTTCCTTTAGGATGGACTAGTTGGATCTCCTTGCAGTCCAAGGGAATTTCAAGTCTTCTCCAACACCACAGTTCAAAAGCATCAATTCTTCAGTGCTCAGCTTTCTTTATAGTCCAACTCTGACATCATACATGACTACTGGCAAAACCATAGCTTTGATTAGATGGACCTTTGTTGGCAAAGTAATGTCTCTGCTCTTTAATATGCTGTTAAATAGGTTGATCATGGGGATCTCAAGGCAAGAATACTGAAGTGATTTTCCATTCCCTTCTCCAGTGGACCACATTTTGTCAGACCTCTCCACCATGACCCATACATCTTGGGTGGTGCTACACCCATGGCTTAGTTTCATTGAGTTAGACAAGGCTGTGGTCCATGTGATGAGATTGGTTAGTTTTCTGTGACTGTGATTTCAGTCTGTCTGCCCTCTAATGCCCTCTCTCAGCACCTATATTCTTACTGGGGTTTCTCTTACCTCGGACGTGGGGTACCTCTTCACAGCTGCTCCAACAAAGCGCAGCTGTTGCTCACCGCTCCAGAGCCATGAGAAGCAAAGTAGAAAGGGAAAGATATATGCATTTGAATGCAAACTCCAAAGAATACCAAGGAGAGATAAGAAAGCCTTCCTCAGCAATCAACGCAAAGAATAGAGGAAAACAATAGAATGGGAAAGACTAGAGTTCTCTTCAAAAAAATTAGAAATACCAAGGGAAGATTTCATGCAAACATGGGCACAGTAAAGGACAGAAATAGTATGGAACTCATAGAAGCAGAAGATATTAAGAAGAGGTGGCAAGAAAAATACAGAAGAACTGTACAAAAATGATCTTCATGACCCAGATGATTATGATGGTGTGATTACTCACCTGGAGCCAGACATCCTGGAATGTGAAGTCAAGTAGGCCTTGGGAAGCATCACGATGAACAAAGCTAGTGGAGGTGATGGAATTCCAGTGGACCTATTTCAAATCGTAAGAAATGATGCTGTGAAAGTACTGCACTCAATATGCCAGCAAATCTGGAAAACTCAGCAGTGGCCACAGGACTGGAAAAAGTCAGTTTTCATTCCAATTCCAAAGAAAGGCAATGCCAAAGAATGCTCAAACTACCGCACAATTGCACTCATCTCACACGCTAGTAAAGTAATGCTCAAAATTCTCCAAGCCAGGTTTCAGCTATACATGAACTGTAAACTTCCAGATGTTGAAGCTGGTTTTAGAAAAGGCAGATCAAATTGCCAGCATTTGTTGGGTCATCGAAAAAGTAAGTTCCAGAAAAACATCTATTTCTGCTTTATTGACTATGCCAAAGCCTTCGACTCTGTGGATCACAATGAATAGTGGAAAATACTTAAAGAGATGGGAATACCAGACCACCTGACCTGACTCTTGAGAAATCTGTATGCATGTCAGGAAGCAACAGTTACAACTGGACATGGAACAACAGACTGGTTCCAAATAGGGAAAGGAGTCTGTCAAGCTGTATATTGTCACCCTGCCTATTTAACTTATATGCAGAGTGCATCATGATAAACAGTGAGCTGTGCGAAGTACAAGCTGGAATCAAGATTGCTGGGAGAAATGTCATTAACCTCAAATATGCAGATGACACCACCCGTATGGCAAAAAGTGAAGAAAAACTAAAGAGTCTCTTGATGAAAGTGAAAGAGAGAGTGAAAAAGTTGATTTAAAGCTCAACATTCAGAAAACTAAGATCATGGCATCCAGTCCCATCACTTCATGGCAGGTAGATGTGGAAACAGTGGCAGGCTTTATTTTTTGGGGCTCCAAAATCACTGCAGATGGTTATGGCAGCCATGAAATTAAAAGATGCTTACTCCTTGGAAGGAAAGTTATGATCAACCTAGATAGCATATTAAAAAGCAGAGACATTACTTTGCCAACAAAAGTCTGTCTAGTCAAGGCTATGGTTTTTCCAGTGGTCATGTATGGATGTGAGAGTTGGACCATAAAGAAAGCTGAGCACCGAAAAACATGCTTTTGAACTGTGGTGTTGGAGAAGACTCTTGAGAGTCCCTTGGACTGCAAGGAGATCCAACCAGTCCATTCTGAAGGAGATCAGCCCTGGGTGTTCTATGGAAGGAATGATGCTGAAGCTGAAACTCCAATACTTTGGCCACCTGATGGGAAGAGCTGACTCATTGGAAAAGACTCTGATGCTGGGAGGAATTGGGGGCAGGAGAAGAAGGGGAAGACAGAGGATGAGAAAGTTGGGCAGCATTACCGACTCAATGGACGTGAGTTTGGGTAAACTCTGGAAGCTGATGATAGACAGGGAGGCCTGGTGTGCTGCAGTACATGGGGTTGCGAAGAGTCGGACATGACTGAGTGACTGAACTGAATTGAAGTGAGGTTGATCATAGCTTTTCTTCCAAGGAGCAAGCATCTTTTAATTTCGTGGCTGCAGTAACCATCTGCAATGATTTTGGAGTCCCCCAAAATAAAATCTCTTACTGTTTCCATGTTTCCCCATCCATTTGCCATGAAGTGATGGGACAAGATGCCATGATCCTAGTTTTCTGAATGTTGAGTTTTAAGCCAGCTTTTTCACTTTCCTATTGCACTTTCATCAAGAGGCTCTTTAGTTCTTCTTCGCTTTCTGTTATCAGTGTGGAGTCTTCTGCACATCTGAGATTATTGATATTTCTCCTGGCAATCTTGATTCCCGCTGTGTGTCATCCCAGCATTTTACATGATGTACTCTGCATATAAATTAAATAAACAGGGTGACAATATACAGCCTTGATGTACTCCTTTCCCTGTCTGGAACCAGTCTGTTGTTCCATGTCCAGTTCTTACAGTTGCTTCCTGACCTGCATACAGATTTCTCGAGAGGCAGGTCAGGTGGTCTGGTATTCCCATCTCTTAAAGAATTTTCCACAGTTTGTTGTGATCCACACAGTCAAAGGCTTTGGCACAGTCAATACAGCAAAAGTAGATGTTTTTCTGGAACTCTTGCTTTTTCCATGATCCAGTGGATGTTGGCAATCGGATCTCTGATTCCTCTGCCTTTTCTAGATCCAGCTTGAACATCTGGAAGTTCACGATTCATGTATTGCTGAAACCTGGCTTGGAGAATTTTTAACATTGCTTTGCTAGTGTGTGAGATGAGTGCAATTATGTGTCATTTGCACATTCTTTGGCATTGCCTTTCTTAGGGGTTGCAGTGAAAACTGACCTTTTCTAGTCCTGTGGCCACTGCTGAGTTTTCCAGATTTGCTGGCATATTGATTGCAGCACTTTCACAGCATCATCTTTCAGGATTTGAAACAGCTCAACTGGAATTCCATCACCTCCACGAGCTTTGTTCATAGTGATGCTTTCTAGGGCCCACTTGACTTCACACTCCAGGATGTCTGGCTCTAGGTGAGTGATTACACCATCATGGTTTTCTGAGTCATGAAGATCTTCTTTGTACAGTTATGTGTATTCTTGCCACCTCTTCTTAATATCTTCTGCTTCTATGAGGTCCATACTATTTTTGTCCTTTACTGTGCCCATGTTTGCATGAAAATTTCCCTTGGTATCTCTAATTTTCTTGAAGAGATCTCTAGTTTTTCCCATTCTATTGTTTTCCTCGATTTCTTTGCATTGATTGCTGAGGAAGGCTTTCTTATCTCTTCTTGTTATTCTTTGAAACTCTGCGTTCAGATGGGTATATCTTTTGTTTTCTCCTTTGCCTTTCATGTCTCTCTTTTCTCAGCTATTTGTAAGGCCTCATTAGACAACAATTTTGCATCTTGCATTTGTTTTTATTGGGGATGGTCTTGAGCACTGCCTCCAATAAAATGTCACGAACCTCCATCCATAGTTCTTCAGGCACCCAGTCCATCAAATCTAATCCCTTGGATCTAATTTTTACTTCCACTGTATAATAGATATGCATTTGACTTAGGTTATACCTGAATGGTCTACTGGTTTTCCCTACTTTCTTCAATGTAAGTCTGAATTTGGCAATAAGAAGTTTATGATCTGAGTCACAGTCAGCTCCTGGTCTTGTTTTTGCTGACTGCCATCTTTGGCTGCAAAGAATATAATATATCTGATTTTGGTGTTGACCATCTAGTGATGTCCATGGGTAGAGTCTTTTGTTTTGTTGTTGGAAGCCAGTATTTGCTACGATGAGTGCGTTCTCTGGGCAAAACTCTGTTCACCTTTGACCTGCTTCATTTTGTACTCCAAGACCAAATTTGCCTGTTACTCCAGGTGTTTCTTAACTTCCTACTTTTGCATTCCAGTCCCCTATAATGAAAAGGACATCGTTTTGGGGTGTTAGTTCTAAAAGGTCTTGTAGGTCTTCATAGAACCGTTCAACTTCAGCTTCTTCAGCATTACTGGTCGGGGCATAGACTTGGATTACTGTGATATTGAATGGTTTGCCTTGGACATGAACAGAGATCATTCTGTCATTTTTGAGATTGCATCCAAGTACTGAATTTTGGACTCTTTTGTTGACTATGGTGGCTACTCCATTTTTTAATTTTAGATTCCACATGTAAGTGATATCAGATAGTATTTGTTTTTCCCCATTTGACTTATTTCACTAAGCATAATCTTCTCTAGGCCTACCCATGTTGTTACAAATGGTAGAATTTCATTCTTTGTATGGCTGAATAATATTCCAATATATGTATATAATATTATACATGTAGTATAGATACATATATATAACCCACTATGTATATATCCCATCTTCTTTATCTATTCCTTTGCTATGGACACACTTGGGCTACAGGGCCTTCCCTGGTTGCTCAACGTAAAGAATTCACCTGCAGCACGAGAGACATAGAAGATGCAGGTTCGCTTCCTGGGTTGAAAAGATCCCCTGGAGGAGGACATGGCAAGACACCTCAGTATTCTTGCTGGGAAAACTCCATGAACAGAGGAGCCTGGAATGCCGCAGTCTGTGGGGTTGGATCGGGAAGAGTCAGACACAACCGAGTGGCTGAGCACGCACGCACGCGTGCCCTGTGCTGGCTGCTGTAAACAGCGCTGCTATAAACATTGGAGCACATGTATTAGCACTTTGTTTTATCTGAGTGTATACTCAGGACTCAAAGTGCTGGATTGTATGGTAATACTATTTTTAATTTTTTGAGGATCCTCCTTACTGTTTTCCATAGTAACTGCACAAATTTACCTTCCTACCAACAGTGCACAAGTGTTCTCTTTCACCACATGCTTGCCAATATTTATTTGTAGACTTTTTGGTGATAGCTGTTCTGACAAGTGTGAGGTGATATCTCATTGATATTTAAAGGCATTGCTATGAAGTCTTGGGGGCTTCCCCTGGTGGCTCAGATGGTAAAGAATCCACCTGCAATGCAGGATACCAGAGTTCGATCCCTGTTTGAGGGAGATCCCCTGGAGAAAGGCATGGCTACTCACTCCAGGATTCTGACCTGGAAAATCCCATGGACAGAGAAGCCTGGCAGGCTACAGTCCATGGGGTCAGAAAGAATGGAACACAATTGAACATCTAAGCTTGCATGTGGGTATGAAGCCTTGAACAAGACAAGATTATCCACTGTTACCAGTACTCTTTAACAAAACTGTGAAAGAGTTATTTAAAAGTAGAAATTAAAGGCAAAAAACCTATAAAGGAGAGGTAGTTATCTCTATTCACAGATGATGTGATTGCCTATTATAAAAATCAAAAGAATGAAATGGAAGCCCGTTAGAAAAAAATAAGAGAATAATTACAGTATCATGTAAAATGCAGATACTGAAATAGATTCATATCTATAAAATATTAATTAGAAGATATAACAGGAAGAAATTCACTTAATAACACAAAAGAATAAAACATCTAAGCCTATACTTTAAAATACATGTAGAAAATTCTAATGAAGAAAATCCTAAAATATTTCTGAAGGGCAGAAATGTGGACTTGAAAATGCACAAAAATATGACATACAAAAACACCTCCTAAAGATCTCAGTTTTGCCAGGTTAATATAAATGTGTTGTAATTTCCAATAAAAATAGTAGTTTTTTTCTTCCCTAGTTGCAGAAGTAGATTGTAACATTTATGTGGGAAAATAAAACAGCAAGTATAGATGGAAAAATCCTATTAAAAAAAGAATAGTAATTTGGCATTGGTCAATGAATAGGTGGTTAGAGCAATAAAATGATTACCCAATAAAAATACTAACCTACTCTGAAGGAGAGTGTATACTACAGGAACTAGCTAAGAATAGCAGACTTCTCTGAATATATCATATTATACAGTTTGCTTGTGAACACATTTCAGGTGACTATAGAACATAGTTGGGGGTTTCCCTGGTTGTTCAGACATTAAAGAATCTGTCTGCAATATAGGAGACATAAGACATCTGGGTTTGAACACTGGGTGGGAAAGGTCCTCTGGGGAAGGAAATGGCACCCCAAACCAGTACTCTTGCCTGGAGAAACCCATGGACAGAAGAGCCTGGTGGGCTGTAGTCCAGGATGTAGCAGACAGTCAGACATGACTGAGCAACTAACACGCATGTAGAACATAATATGGACATGAGCACCTGCAGATGTACACAGAGGAAGATATTCTAAGAACACATAAAAACTGCAAACATATCTTGAAAGATTCAGAAGTCTGTTAGCAGTAACATATATGTTATTTTTAGAATCATATGTGTATTTCCAGGTGACACACAAAAAATCACATAATATTGTTAAGAACAAATACGTTAGTGGACGATAAAAGCATGTAAGTATAAAATCAAAGAAATCAAGCAAACATCTGGATTCAGAATGTTGGAATATCTGTATAAATTGCTGTTTTATCTTAAACAGCTCTGTACTAGCTCTGTCCCCTGAAATGTCCAGAACCAAGGATAACTCAACAGCAGTGAAGAGCCTTAGCACCCAGATTGTGTGTCCCAAATGCCATTCTCCACCGAAGTGAACGAGGGTTCCTTAGAGTCGTGGCTAATTCCAGTTGTAAAGTGGGAAATAAACATGCTGAGCATAGAAGCATCTTGTGCCAGAAAACACGAATGTGATCAAAGACAGATGGGTTAAACATGAAAGACAGAGAAGGCAGCATGAAGATCTCTCATCAGCCAAGAGCCAAGGACCAAACAACTTTAGCATCAAAAAGAATAATTTATTTAAATATATTGAATATGTAAAGACCTATAAGTTCACAATGATATGAGAGAGAGGGGGCAGAGAAGATATCTAGGGCACCGACTCTGTGCACTGAAAATGGAACATTATCAACCAAAAGAGAAAGTTAAACATTTATTCTGATTTTTCCATACATACTCTCATTCACACAAGGCTAGTATTTGATATGACGCACTTATCCTTTACAGAAGGTAGCCAATAGATGCGTAAAGAATGACAAAATTAGAAAATTACCATTTCGCAACACCTAATGAATCAATTCCCCTGTGACGAGATCCACAGTGGGATGAGAAATGGATGAGAAATTTGTCAACGAAAGATCAGGATTTCAGCACCTGAAATTATAAACCTCAGTATCTCTAAAAATGGGGCAACTGTATGAAGCACACAACTGCTTGAGATGGATTTTTAGAAGAAAAAAGCATTTTGAACCTGGACCTGAATGTAATCAAGCCTCTAGAACCAACAGCAATGTTTTCATGTATAAACAGAATGAATGGAATAGGGGAGGGGGAAGTTGCTCTACCTTTTAAAAGTCTTAGGTGTCAAGACAAGTAAATATGATGTGTGGACTCTATGGATACTGACTTGAAGAAATAATTTTTGTAGATTTTTTGAAAGGTTTAATCATTTATGATTATTTTGCTGGGCGGGTCTCCGTTGATGCACTCTGTCTTTCTCTAGTTACGGCAATCAGGAGCTACTCTTCCTCACTTCAGCTGGTCAGGCTTCTCGTTCCCGTGGCTTCTCTTGTTGTGGAGCATCGGTTCTAGACACGTAGTTCAGGCATGTGGGATCTTCCCAGACCAAGGATTAAACTGGTGTCCCTTGCCCTGTAAGGTGGGTTCTCAACCACTGGGCAAGGGAAGCCCCAGGTGTTTTTCAGGTCGATGCTGCCACTAAGTCATGTCTGACTCTTTGGTGACCCCATGGACTGTAGCCAACAAAGACTCCTCTGGACTCTCGGGATTTCCCAGGCTAGAATACTGGAGTGGTTTGCTATTTCTTCTTCTAGGAGATCTTCCTGACCTAGAGATCCAAATCAGGTCTCCTGCAGTGGCAGGTTATACCAAAGAACCATTGTTCACTTTGTTTGGTATAATAAAGGCATCGTTATAAAGAAAAACTTTATTTAAAAAAAAATATATGAAGAAATATGTACGTGAAAAGACATGACACTTAAGAAATGCTTCAGGATACTATGCTTCAGAATACTATCACAAAAGAAAAGGGAAGATAGACACAGAATTCAATGAGGAAAATGAGGCAGAACTTTGATAAAAATGTGTCATCTGATTGATATTCAAATTGCTTTTCATATTGTTGTTTATGCTTTTGTGTGTGCTTGGAAAGGTTTGTAATATACGTACTTTTTTTTTAAAGGATGTCACAGAGAGGCAGACTGATATCTCAGAAGAAAGCATTCGGTTTGATTATTAGATAGATGTGAATTCAAATCTAGCCCATTTACTTTTTGTCTGGAGAAAGTTATTTCCTTTGCGTAATTTCTACTAACCTCCATTGCACCATCTACTAAAAAAAAAAGGCTATAGATTTTCTAAGAGGATAACTGGAAAATGGGGCAAAGATTCTCCTCTTAATAATAGGTCACTAACAAGGATTAGTTAGGAAGTTTCTGACTGCTCTCACCACGTCTAAATCACCTTTTAATCTCAAGGAGCTGCTAAGTCTTCCTTAACCTCTGAAGGTTTTATAAAATATACCAACCCTATGCATTGCTAGTCTAATTATCATTAACAAGAAACTCTCCCACTGAGGATTTCTTAGAAATAGTGCCATTATTAAGGCAGCTAGCATGATTACTGTGATGTATTAACAAAATTGTGGTGTGTAATTACTTCACCCTATCAACAGTGGCTAAAGTGAGTTTTAGCCATTTGGGCAAGTATGCCTGTCTGTATGAGGAGGCTGGAGAAGGGCGAGAAAGAATTAACATTAAGGAAATGTAAATGTGATGAAAAAGTTTTAGAGAAATGGAAACTAGGCATTTCTTGTTATGAAATGTGATGATACTGCACAAAATTACCTACAGTAATTTCAAGCACTGTGGGTTCTACTATAGGACACAGACTAAGATGAAGTCAAATAGTAGAAACAAATTGTTTCTCAATTACAACTCTCTCTGCAAAATATATAAGGTTATTTAACAAAAAGAATCTCTTAGGGTATTTAAGAATGCTTATTCTCAAGGATAAGAAATATTTATTCCCATTTCAAAAGAAGGGTTTTGAGAGCCTGCTAGCAAAAAATAATGGCACCCCACTCCAGTACTCTTGCCTGGAAAATCCCATGGACGGAGGAGCCTGGTGGGCTGCCGTCTATGGGGTCGCACAGAGTCGGACACGACTGAAATGACTTAGAAGTAGCAGCAAAAAAATATAGTACAAGTGAAGGCTACAAAGGATGATTTGATAGGCTCTTCTTAAAAAGAAAAGGAAATTAAAAAACAGAAGTCTCCTTAGTAAAACTTGTTCTAAGGAAACCAGAAATTACAACTTAAAATACACACATTGATTATGTTTTATTTGTTGGGGACATTAACTGGATTCTTACGACGTTTCAAAAATAAGACACAATTCTAAAGGAGCAGAATTTAAAAGAGACAGAAAAAAACACTTAGATATTTAAAATATAGAACTTGATACAAAGAGTTATGGAAAGGAGAAGTGATGAAGGACTTCTGATTGATCTTAGGTGGTGACAGTAGAAGTCACGTCTGAGCTGAGCATGGATGATGAGAGGGAGTCCATCACATAAAGAAGAGAAAATACACTGAGGAAGAAACATCCAAAAAGGCACAGAGGTTTGTGTTCAAGGCATGTTGAGTGGTTCTTTGTAACTGAGCAATGGACGACTAGAGGCTGCCCAGGTGGCTCAGCAGTAAAGAATCCACTTGTCAATGCAGGAGACCTGGATTCAATCCCTAGGACACGAAGATCCCCTGGAGAAGGAGCTGGCTTCCCACTCCAGTGTTCTTGCCTGGGAAAGCCATGTGGGCTACGGTCCATGGGGTTGCAAGAGTCAGACAGAACTGAGCAACTGGATAAAAACAGTGCACGACCACATTAGAGAGAGAATCCTCCCTTCCGCAGGTTTCCCAGGCCCCAGCACTCAGTTCCCACTCTTTCCAGTCTCGGCCCCAGGGGCCCAGTGACCTGCTCTCTGTCTCTGTAGCTCTGTTTTTCTGGAATTTCCTGAGTGAAATCATATGGCAGGTACGATTCACTGTTATTGGCTTTTAAATTTCACATTCTATTTTTAAGATGCATTGTGTTGTTTTCTACAGAATGTCATTTATTCCTGTAAATTGTCCCATGGTATTCCAAAATATGGATATACTAGGATTTATTTATCTTTTTATCAGGTGCCTACATTTTTTTTCTTTCTGAACTTAACAGAAACTCTGTTGAATCTATATAAACCTTACTCACGTTTAGACACACAACTTTAACATAATGCTGAACTATAAGGAGGCTTTATTTCAAAGACACATTGAACTTAACAATGGTATTGAAACAAAGCAGGATCTGATGGTCCTCCCCGCCCCCACCACGTCTTCAGCCTGCCTTTTGTCTGTGGAAAAACTTTATCCAAAGAATATGTTCTGGAAAAGATCCTAATGCTGGCAAAGATTGAGGGCAGAAAGCAAAGGGGCGACAAAGGATGAGATGGTTGGATGGTATCACCGACTCAATGGAATGAGTTTGAGCAAATTCCAGGAGATGGTGAAGGACAGGGAAGCCTGCGTGCTGCAGTCCATGAGGTCACAAATACTCGGACATGACTTAGTGACTGAACAACAAAAGTATACTCAAGGATCTTTAGTTCCTTCTCAAGGGCTATAGACAGTATTCTCAGCCATATCCCATGAGTTGTCTTATAGATACTCAAACCCCCATCAGGTGGAAGAAGTTAACTACGTAATGAATAGACTGTGGCCAAGATATAAGCCTCCACAGTTCTAAGAACTGGTCTCTAAGAATTGGGAGCAAAGGGACCCTGGAACTGAAGACTAACTATCTAAAATAACCAAGGTGGTGCTGGTCAGACCACAGATGACTGATTTCAAGATGACTGTCAGATCTGACTGTGCTGTTCTGCATGAAGCCCCCTCCCTCCATCTATAAAAGCTCTTGCTCCCTGCCTGTGTGGGAGGGGAGTAGTCAGCCTTTGGACAGATGTCTGCTCTCCCCTTCCCCCTGGGTTGCAGGCATCCAGAATAAAGCAAATGTTCCTTTCCACCATCCCTGCCTCTTTACTAGCTTTTGAGCAGCAAGCAACTGGACCCCACTTTCAGTAACGGTATCTCTTACAATCTGGAGCTTATAAGCAGTCCATTTCCCCAACATTTGCAAGCCCCTAACTTTCTGGCATTTTTCTCCTCCTTTTTCATCCCGCTTGCAAACTGGCTGTTCTTTCTAGAGCAAATCTCTTTCTTGTGATACCTTGCCAAAGACTGCTAATAGCTACTGAAATCCATGATTAGCCCTTATTTTCTGGTCTTTTCCTCTTGATCACAAATATCTTAGGTAACCTAAAGATTGCCTCCCAAATATTTTGCACCATCTTCTCCTACATGCCATCATATTCCTTACCACCCACCACACTGTAGTAAGCCAATGCCAGATATTTTAGGGTTTTGTACAACTCCATGTTTAGCACCAATTTACATGTTATTTTATGGCTCTTTTTTATAGTCTCTAAATTATACCCATCTGTAGACTTCATAGGGTTTTCTCATACATCCTCAGCATATGGTCAATTTCGTTCTGTAGGATTTTCAAGCTCTAACATATGGAAAAGTTTTTTATATCCATATTTGAATGTCTATTAGGCTAATCTTCTATTATGTTTAATAGGTTCTATTTTACTTATAGATTTTCTAGATAATAATTTAATTTACCAAAAAATTGTGTTTTCACTCTCAATATAGTGACTAATATGTCTATGCCAATGTTAAAAGATACTGGTTGCATATTTTATTCTTGATTTTTATCCATATTTTATTCTTGATTTTTATACCTCCAAGATTTCATCTTTAAATATGAATTTGTTAGATTTATATAAGGAGTATTCATAACATGAGACTGTGATCTAAATATGTCAGGAATGGATTTGAATACTATCAAAGTCCCAAATACATCTGATATTAATTATCTAATTTATTTCTTAGCTATTTATTGATACTTAATATGCTACAACACTGAGCCTGCAATGGTGAATAAAAGCAATACAGTTATTGTCTCTGTCAATTTTCTGATCAGAAATGAAAATTATGGTTACCACTTTATTCATGTTCCACTTTAATATAACATCAATCTTATATTACTGGCAGAAATAATGCTTTTTAATTAAGAATATTCTTCTTCAAGGATTAATTTCTGTTATTTTAAAGTACTTTTCATCTATACCAATATATAGACTTAGATTTACATTAACTTTTCAAAACAATATTGTGTTGTGGCTATGCTAGTTTGCTAAATGCACTGAAACATTTCCCTTCATTTCCATTTTCTGGAAGAGTTCTGAATATAGTATATATATTTCCTTGATGGGTTGAAAGAAATTATCCTTAAAACCATCTGTAAGCATTTTTTTTTTTAAGTTGCAACATCTTTTGTTTACATTTCTTTGTTACTTTCTAATTTATAAAATTGTTTCCTTATTCTACAGTTACTTTAAAAATGCATGTTTTAAAGATAATTATCACTACAGCACTTTTGGCTTTTTTTAATCCTGCCATTTAACCTAGTGGATGTGTTATTTGCATTGTTCTGACTCTTTATATAACAAGTTATTTTAAGCATAATTGTATCAAAAATAATATATTTTCTTTGAGAAATATTTAACACTGCCAATTCATTATTTAAATTTTATGTAATAAAATAGTTTTACACTTAAAAAAAATCTTAGGTTTGATCTTCTTTGTCTGTCTTCCATATTAATTATCTGGTCTATCATGATTTCTGTTTTCTTGTGCATCTTCTCCGCACCTGGAATTATATGTATTTAATAATCTGATGTTTCTTCATGTGTCTATTCATGAATCCATAAGTTCCTTGATGATGAGGTATGTATATCTGTTTCAAATGACATAAAAGCTTCTTTCATATAGTGGCCCCACAAAAATAGTGACATAAATATGAATTAGTATATTCACTGAGTAAATATGAGCCTAATTAATGTTGTAGATAACCACTAAATTCTCAAAAATAAATAAAAATGAGAGCAGAGGGGAAGGAAAATGATTAGCAAAGCTGTGGTAGCCACTACTGTCATTTCCTAACCATAGAGCATGCAAGCTTATTTAAGCAAAATATAAGCAGTGTGTGGACACAAAGGTAAAGAGCAGATTTCACTATTTTAATATAACAACCACAACTGTGTGATTTTAGGTCCTATTAAAAGGAGGAAGGAGAAGGAAGCAGCAGAGGAAGAAACACTTAGATAGTGTAACTGACTCAATGGGCATGAGTTTGAAGCAGACTTTGGGAGACAGGACAGGGAGGCGTACTGCCATCCATAAGGTTGCAAAGAGATGGACACAACTTAGCGAATGAACAACAACAAAATAAGACACAGAGATAGAAGTCTCCTGAAACAGCTTCTTTAAAGATGCAGTTAAACAACAATAAAAGGAAAGAAGACAATACTTACCACATATCCTGGGACAGCTAGTTACTCTTTGAAAACAGTCTTGGACCCATTTTCTTAACTGCTGATACAACTGCTGTAAGTTAAATGTTTTGTTCAATATAGGCTCTTTGCTGCAAGAGGAAGCCTTCGTCCTTACTCATGCCAAAAACTAATTAGAAGTTTCTGATTCTTCTTTCATCTCTTCCCACTCCAATGCTCACTTCCTGTCCCCATAAAACAAAGTCAAGTGTTTGATCAATCAGAAAACTCAGCAGTGATCTAACACCTCAGTGTGTTTGGAGGCACAGAAACACCATTAATCCAGCCCCTGACTCTCCACTCATCTCCTCATTGATACAAACATTAACTGCCCTTATTCCAAATTTGTCAGCTGACCGATTAGTGCCCTTTGTAACGTCTTCTTTTCCTCCAGCATGGCAACTGGGTGAAGGGCAGGTACTGCCTTTGCTTCCTCATCTTTCGTTTCCTTTCATCTGAAACATTTCCACAACTTCTCTTTGTCTTCTGTGACACTGATCATTTTGAAGACCACAACCCCACCTCCATTCCCCACTTCTTTTTTTTTTCAATTAATTTTTATTTTTTAGTTTGTTTTGCTTTACAATACTGTATTCGTTTTGCTACACCCCACTTCTTTTAATAGAAAGTTCCTCACTATGAATGTTGCCGAGGTTTTTCCATGCTTAGTTTACAACTGGATAATTTCAGTCAGAAGTGAGGAGACCTCCAAAGGGCACCGTGTCTGGAGGTAAAGGACAGAAATTTACCTGAGTATTGCCATGCTTCTGTGTTCAGGCACTGAAACGCGTCTGACTCTGCAACCCTGTGGACTATAGCTAGCCAGGCTTCTCTGTCCATGGAGCTTTCCAGGGAAGAATACTCGAGTGGGTTGCCATTTCTAATGCCAGAAAATACCTTTTAATATCTGATCACATTTCCTCCTCACTCAACACTCCATCAACATCTAATGCCACATGTTTTAATGTTTGATGGTGGTTGTTGCTATCATGGTAACATTTGACCTCTAAGTACCAATTCTTTCTTCTTATCCTTTTTAATATATGCGTGCATGCTCAGTGTCCACTTCTTTGTGATCCCATGGACTGTAGCCTGACAGGCTCCTCTCTCCTGGAATTCTCCAGGCAAGAGTACCGGAGTAGGTAGCCATTCCCTTCTCCAGGGGATCTTCCCAATCCAGGGATCAAACAAAGGTTTCTTGCATTGCAAGTAGGTTTTTTTTACCATCTCAGCCACCAGGGAGGCCCCATACAAATAGATAAATAAGTAAATAAAAACAGGGCCAGGAAAGGAGGTTGGGAGGAGGAGGGAGACAAGAAAGAGGAAGTAACAAGGCCATTCAAGGAGAAAATGAGCTCTAAGAGTCCTGTGTCTCACAGTCCTGTCTGTACCTCATCACCACCTGGGGGCTTTGGAAATTCTGATGGTTGAGCCCCAGGGGACCAGATGACCCAAGAGTCTTTGGAAGCTGGCATTGGTTTGGGTATTTTGTTTCTTCATCACTCAAGTAATTCTAATTTAAATGGTCACATCAGGCTTAACTCAATGTGTATATGCATATCGCGCATGCTCAGTCATTCAGCCATGTCTGATTCTTTATGACCTCATAAACTGTAGCCTTCCAAGCTCCTCTGTCCATGGGATTTCCCAGGCAAGAATACTGGAATGGGTTGCCATTTCCTCCTCCAGGGGATCTTCCCAACCCAGGAACTGAACCTGCAGCTCCTGTGTCTCCTGCCTTGGCAGGCAGATTCTTTACCACTGAGCCAGCTGGGAAGCCCAAGTCTGTATTAACATATATGTACCTACATGTGTATGTGCATGTGTGTATATCTGTGTACGCATCTATATGTATACATATATGATATGTGTTGGTATATCATCTCTTCTATATTTCAAATGACAAAAAAGCGTTGTTCACCTGTGATTATTATTGGTTACACTTTGTGAGGACCTTTTATAATATTACCGTTTTATTTTCTATATTTTGGGGATTTCAATTAGAAGAAACTACCAATTCCTAATTAATAAAAAAGCAAGAAATGACATAGATCACCAGATTTTGTCCAACATAACTTAGTGCTAACTCTGTATCAAGAGGAAGAAAGTTTAGGTAGGACCACGTGAAAAAAGAAAAGTAAATGGATGGATGGATAAATAGATGGTGGCTCAGGGGTAAAGAATCTGCCTGCAATGCAGAAGATGTGGATTCAATCTCTGGGTCAGGAAGATCCCCTGGAGGAGGACATGGCAACCCACTCCAGTATTCTTGCCAGGAGAATCCAATGGACTGAGGAGCCTGGTGGGCTACAGTCCATAAGGTCACAAAGAGTCAGACATGACTAAAGCGACTGAGCACGCAGCACAAAAGAAAGCAAAAATAAATGGATGAATAAACAGGTAGATAAATAGATAGAATAAAACAAGGCCTCTATGCATATGTAAATGCTTTTCTTTTCTAAAATCTATTCTGTATTATTTTCTTCTGAGCTCACAAACCACTTCTCACTGAAGTTTTGGTGATTAAAAGCTGCTGCTGCTGCTGCTGCTAAGTCACTTCAGTCGTGACGACTCTGTGCGACCCCATAGACGGCAGCCCACCAGGCTCCTCCGTCCCTGGGATTCTCCAGGCAAGAACACTGGAGTGGGTTGCCATTTCCTTCTCCAACGCATGAAAGTGTAAAGTGAAAGTGAAATTGCTCAGCCGTGCCCGATTCTTAGCGACCCCACGGACTGCAGCCTACCAGGCTCCTCCGTCCATGGGATTTTCCAGGCAAGAGGACTGGAGTGGGGTGCCATCGCCTTCTCTGGATTAAAAGCTAAGCCATAGCATTTAGACTGAGTTCTCTGAAAACAGATATGTAGTAAAGTTATATGACAAAAAACAAACAAACAAAAAATGACCCCTGCAAGTCTCTGCTCCAATAAGTAACCTAGAAGGGACAGTGGCTTGTAATTTTCTACATATCTTGCCTTGACAGTGCTTCCCTTTGACCAGGATACCCTCCATACAATATATGGGCTTGTAGCAACAGCAGCTGGGCGGAGCCCTCTAGGAAGAACCCTGCTTCCTGTGAAAGGAATGGGCTTCAGTGTACCCTCCCTGGACCTGCTGCCCTCCTTGGAGCTCATAGAATCTCCCTGCAGCACACATCGGTGCATGGTACACAGAACCACAGGCACCACTGCAGGTAGGAGTCTCAATATCAAACAATCCAGGGTTTTCATAGCATAAGAAGGTGTAAAATTTTAAAGTGTATTTTTTCTGGCTGGTAACATTAATTCCTACTGAGCTCAGGGCTCATGTAGAAACAGCCTAAGTGTTTCATTGCCCAGTTAAAGGATGTCCCCATGGTCCACTTATTCATCTTGCTATATTTTAAGGGCCTTTTCCATCTTTTTTTTTTTAATCCATGGTTTTTTTTTTTATCCCTTGGAGGTCCTCTAATGGAAACAAAAAAGCAGATAACATGGAGATCTCTTATAGCCTGCCTACAAATGGAAAGCCACTAGCTTCTGTCTTTACATGACCAAAATCTGAACAAATATTAAAACTCACCTGTTGGAGGTGAAATGTAAAGTGTAGAGTGTAAAATGCACTTTGTCCCGGGACTCTGACACCATGTTGCTCCAACTCTTCTGGAAAACTCTGTGTTTAAAATGATTTCCTTAGGAACTTCCCTGGAGGTCCAGTGGTTAAGACTTCACCTTCCAGTACAGGGGGTGTAGGTTTGATCCCTGCAGGTAAGATTCCACATGCCTCATAGCCAAAAATCCAAAACATAAAATGGAAGCAATAATGTAATAAATTCAATAAACCTTTAAAAATGGTCCACATCAAAAAAATCTTAAAACACAATGATTTGTTTAAGGACTGTAGGCAAGGTATTACTTTCATTAGAAGACAGGAGATTTGTTTATGGTCCTAATCCAATATTTGTCTTTATGGATTCCTTACATGATGAATTTTTCAAGTCTGTCCTAAGAAGCAAGAGAGAAGGCTGGCCACTTATTAAAAAGTATACTTGGAAATTAGAGGAAGTGATTTATTATACTGGACAAATGTACCTTTGGGTATGACTGCAGTCATGAAATTAAGACACTTGCTCCTTGGAAGGAAAATCAACACAAAGCTAGACGGCATATTAAAAAGCAGAGACAATACTTTACCAACAAAGTCCATATAGTCAAAGCTATAGTTTTTCCAGTAGTCATGTACAGATGTGAGTGTTGGACCATAAAGAAGACTGAGTGTGAAGAATTGATGCTATCGAACTGTGGTGCTAGAGAAGACTCTTGAGAGTCTCTTGAACAGAAAGGAGACCAAACCAGTCAATCTTAAAGGAAATCAATCCTGACTATTCATTGGAAAGACTGATGCTGAGGTTGAAGCTCCAGTACTTTGGCCACGTGATGCAAAGAGCCGACTCACTGGAAAAGACCCTGATTCTAGGAAAGATTGAGAGCAGGAGGAGAAGGGGTTGACAGAGGATGAGATGATTGGATGGCATCACTGACTAAATGGACAGGAGTCTGAGCAAACTCTGGGAGATAGTGAAGGACAGGGAAGCCTGGAATGCAGCAGTCCATGGGGTCACAAAAAATCAGACATGAATTAATGACTGAACGCATGAAAGTTAAAAAAAAAAGCAGAATCTAAAATTAAATTAGCACTTTTTCATAATCCAAAGGTCATCAATATTCATAAATTCTTTACATATCCTGCTACTTCTATCTAAAAAAAGAAAAGATTATGTACTGGTGAACTAAAAAGAAATTTTTAATGCACCAAAATATCATCATAGCTTGTGAAAATAAAAGTTACTTTTATTTTTTCTCTCTCGTGTTTTTTTAATATTCAATAAATACATTACTTTTATAATACTGATAAGCAAATATTAAAGTATATGCTTTCTATCTTAGAATTTGGCCATATTTCACTTATGTTACTCCTCAGCACCATGAAAGAATTATCTTGCTGATGAGGAAGGTAAGAACAAAGAGGCATTTAATTTCACTTTTATTTTGAAGATTTGCATTTTCACTCAACTGCCAGAAACATAGGTTGGAAAACTTAATAAATTTATTTTTCCTATACATCTAAATCACAGAATGATGCTATTATAGTGTCCATAAATTTGAACTTAAAATTATTAAATATATGTAATTCCCTAGTTGTCCTGGGGTTAAGAATCCCTGTTTTGCTACTGTGGGCCCAGGTTTGGTCCTTGGTTGGGGAACTAAGATCCCACAAACCACATGGCAAGACCAAAATATAAATTAAAAAAATAAAATAATAAAAATAAAATTATTAAACATGTAAAGAAATTATACAATGAAAAGATAACATATCAAAATTCAATCTGCTCTGGTATGAATATTAACAGATATGAAAAGGCAACAGCAGTTAAGGTTTCTTCAAATAACTTTAACATATCTTTACATTTTAAAAGATGAAAAAGGTAGGAATATTACAATGACATTCTCTTTCTCTTTTTTCCCTTCAAACTCAAGAAAGGTGGCATATCATGATATGGTCATGAAAAG
>SJXQ01000581.1:431613-447462 GCA_006408695.1 Aepyceros melampus | reverse complement strand
TTTTTTTTTTTTTAATGCCTCATTTTAGAGGAAATAAAACTGATTCTTAAGAGAGACTAAATGTCCTGCTCAAGGTCATTAGGATAGATGATGGATTCCAGAATGAAATTTAACTTACTGGTTTTTTACATTTACCATTAGTGCCATTCACAGATCCCCTGGAGAAGGGAATGGCTACACACTCCAGTATTCTTGCCTGGAGAATCCCATGGACAGAGGAGCCTGATAGACTACAGTCCATAGGGTCACAAAAAGTCAGACAGACTGAGCAACTAACACTTTCACTTTCACTTTTCACCATTCATATGATTGATTTTCTACATGTCACATGGTGTCTTTTTCTGGCTGCTTTCAATGTTTTTCTTTTGCTGAACCTTTTCAATCTATAACATTATGTCTTTCAACAAGTTTGGAAAAAAATTTGGAAATTTTTATCCTAATTTTTCTTTGTGTCCTATTTTCTCTATATTTGCATTCTGAAACCTTAATCATACTTATGTTAGACATTATGGTATTATTTTCTGTTTGTTTTCTATGTATTCTTTCAATTAGTCATTTCTATGAATTCACCTTTATCAGTTCCATTTTTGCATGAAATGTTCTCTTGGTATCTTTAGTTTTCTTGAAGAGATCTCTAGTTTTTCCCATTCTGTTGTTTTCCTCTATTTCTTTGCATTGATCCCTGAGGAAGGCTTTCTTATCCCTCCTTGCTATTCTTTTGAACTCTGCATTCAGATGCTTATATCTTTCCTTTTCTCCTTTGCTTTTCACCTCTCTTCTTTTCACAGCTATTTGTAAGGCCTCCCCAGACAGCCATTTTGCTTTCTTGCATTTTTTTCCCATGGGGATGGTCTTGATCCCTGTCACCTGTACAATGTCAGGAACCTCCGTCCATAGTTCATCAGGCACTCTATCTATCAGATCTAGTCCCTTAAATCTATTTCTCACTTCCACTGTATAATCATAAGGGATTTGATTTAGGTCATACCTGAGTGGTCTAGTGGTTTTCCCTACTTTCTTCACTTAAGTCTGAATTTGGCAATAAGGAGTTCATGATCTGAGCCACAGTCAGCTCCCGGTCTTGTTTTTGCTGACTGTATAGAGCTTCTCTATCTTTTGCTGCAGAGAATGTCATCAATCTGATTTTGGTGTTGACCATCTGGTGAGGTTCACATCTAGAGTCTTCTCTTCTGTTGTTAGAAGAGGGTGTTTGCTATGACCAGTGCGTTCTCTTGGAAAAACTCTATTAGCCTTTGCCCTGCTTCATTCCACATTCCAAGGCCAAATTTGCATGTTTCTCCAGGTGTTTCTTCACTTCCTACTTTTGCATTCCAGTCCCTTATAAGGAAAAGGACATCTTTTTTGGCTGTTAGTTCTAAAAGGTCTTGTAGGTCTTCATAGAACCATTCAACTTCAGCTTCTTCAGCATTATTAGTTTGGTCATAGTCTTGGATTTCTGTGATATTGAATGGTTTGCCTTGGAGATGAACAGAGATCATTCTGTCGTTTTTGAGATTGCATCCAAGTACTGCATTTTGGACTCTTTTGTTGACCATGATGGCTACTCCATTTCTTCTGAGGGATTCCTGCCCGCAATAGTAGATATAATAGTCATCTGAGTTAAATTCTCCCATTCCAGTCCATTTTAGTTTGCTGATTCCAAGAATGTCAACGTTCACCCTTGTCATCTCTTGTTTGACCACTTCCAATTTGCCTTGATTCATGGACCTGACATTCCAGGTTCCTATGCAATATTGCTCTTTACAGCATGGGACCTTGCTTCTATCACCAGTCACATCCACAACTGGGTATTGTTTTTGCTTTGGCTCCATCCCTTCATTCTTTCTGGAGTTATTTCTCCACTGATCTCCAGTAGCATATTGGGCACCTACCGACCTGGGGAGTTCCTCTTTCAGTATCCTATCATTTTGCCTTTTCATACTGTTCGTGGGGTTCTCAAAGCAAGAATACTGAAGTGGCTTGCCATTCCCTTCTCCAGTGGACTACATTCTGTCAGACCTCTCCACCGTGACCCACCCATCTCAGTGGCCCCACAGGGCATGGCTAGGTTTCATTGAGTTAGACCAGGCTGTGGTCCATGTAATTAGACTGACTAGTTTTCTGATCCCTTCTCCAGTGGACTACATTCTGTCAGACCTCTCCACCGTGACCCACCCATCTCAAGTGGCCCCACAGGGCATGGCTAGGTTTCATTGAGTTAGACCAGGCTGTGGTCCATGTAATTAGACTGACTAGTTTTCTGTGAGTATGGTTTCAGTGTGTCTACCCTCTGATGCCCTCTTTCAACACCTACCATCTTACTTGGGTTTCTCTTACCTTGGACGTGGTGTATCTCTTCACGGCTGCTCCGGTAAAGGGCAGCTGCTGCTCCTTACCTTGAATGAGGGGTATCTCCTCACTGCCATAGGAGGTAGTAAAGTGTAAAGACTTTTTAAAACTAACACTCAAAAAAGATGTCCTTTTCCTTGTAGGGAACTGGAATGCAAAAGTAGGAAGTTAAGAAACACCTGGAGTAAAAGGTAAATTTGGCCTTGGAATGCGGAATGAAGCAGGCCAAGAGCTAATAGAGCTTTGCCAAGAGAATGCACTGGTCATAGCAAACACCCTCTTCTAACAACAGAAGAGAAGACACTACATGTGGACAACCTTGCCATTCTACACAAGAAGGAGCTGAATATCATTAACCATCAGAGAAATGCAAATTCAAACCACACCGAGATTTCACTTCACACATAGTAGCATGGGTATTATAAAAAAAAGAAAAAAAAAGAAAGATAGCTGTAAACATCCATCAACATTTAGATAAAGAAATACGTTATGTCTATGTGATTGGGCTTCCCTGGTGGCCCAGATGGTAAAGCGTCTGCCTCCAATGCGGAAGACCAGGGTTCGATCCCTGGGTCAGGAAGATCCCCTGAAGGAGGAAATGGCAACCCACTCCAGTACTCTTGCCTGGAAAATTCCGTGGACTGAGGAGCATGGTAGGCCCCAGTTCATGGGGTTGCAAAGAGTCAGACACGACTGAGCAACTTCACCTATGTCTGTGTGTGTGCGTGTGTGTATTTATATATATGGAAATTATTCTAGTTTACAAAGGAAAATTCTGTCACATGCAACAACATGGATGAACTGAAGCAACTTATGCTAAGTGAAATAACCTGGTTTACAGAAGGAAAAATACAACATGATTCCCCTTATGTGAAGTATCTAAAACAGCCAGACTCATATAAATAGAGAGTAGAATGTGGAGTTGCTATTCAATAGGTGTAAAGTGTCAATTATACAAGATAATAAGCTGTAGAGATCTATTATATGATGCGTCCATAGACGACAGTACAATATAGGCACTTAGAAATTTGTTTAGAGGGTAAATCTATGTTAAATGTTCTTATCATAGTCAAAGAAAATAACTTGACTACTGTGTTCAAGAAAATAGAAAAAGATGAATTAAAAGGAAGAAAAACTATGCTATCATCTGATAATTAGAATCTGCATCATTGGAATTTAAGATGGCACCAGATAAACCACACATTAAAGAGTAGAAACTAGGATTAGTGAACTGTAAATGAGAGCAGCTGAAAGTAAGCAAGGTGAAGAAGAGACAAAAAGAAATATAAATATAGAAAATATGTAGAAAAAATACATAGAGAGTAAAATTTTCTCACACACATTTAAACAGAGTCTGAGATGGAGAGGAAGAAGAATGAAGTGGAATCATTATTTGAAACAATCCTGGATGAGCATTTTCCAAAACGAATGAAAGATATAAACTTGTAGACTGAGAAAGCTCTAACACTGAAAGAGAATCAATAGAAATAAGATAAATACATCCAAATAAAATTACTGAAAAATGAGGACAAATAGAAAACCTCAATATCTCAACAAGTTATTTTGTGTATTTCAATGTCGATTTTATTATAAAATTTAAAGGAAATTCAAAGATGAAGAGAATTGACAAGATAATCATGAAGAACAAAGCAGAAGGACTCAATCTGCAAAAAGTCCCAAATTTATATGTAATTCTCAAAAATTAAGCCACTGTGGCACTGGTATAGAAATAGACAGTGTGCCTATATTAAAAAAAGAGAGAATACATGAATAAACTCATGCGTATGTAGTCACCTGATTCATATCAATGGTGGCAATGGATAAAGGATGGCTTTTTCATTACATGGAACTGAGAAAATTGAATATCCACATAGAAAAAAACATTAACAAGAAACTTGGCCTTAAATTCATACTATTCTCAAAAGTCACCTTCAGATAAATTGTGAAAATTAGAACAATAGAGCTTTTAGAAGTAAACATAGGAAAATTAAACATAGTCTGAATAGATAAACAGGGAGAAAGGTCGAAAATGAATATTGAAGGTTGCTCTTTGTGACAGTACGCATAAGAATTTGGCTTTGTTGAAAAATTCAATAATTATAAAAATACTACTGAGTTGTATCTGAAATGCTTCATATTAAAAATGAGGCAGTAAAATTCTGTGACGGTGGAAAAATGCTGATCAGCATGAAAAAATGTTTAAAGGATACAGGTGTTTTACTCAGATATGTATTCTGCTCATATGATTCTGCAAGAATTGGTTAAGAAAAGAATTCTAGCTTGTGCAAAGGACAAGAATAGATGCCCCTGAAGGAGGCAAAATTTGAAACAGCTTTAAAATCATCATAAAACAAGACAGGGGCATATACAGAATTAAAAATGAACACTTGTGCGACTATTAGCACATTTGGAAAATAAAGGGTGTTTGATTTTTCTGTGCTATATGGTTTAACACATGTGGCTGGCTTTGCAGGCAGCATCTGTTCTTGTCCCCACTAAACTGTAAGTCAGAGCTGGCATCTTTTTCCACTGAGTGTTAAAAAAGAAAAAAAAATCGTTAGTAAGCAATTAAAGATTTTTGAGGGGAAACAGAACTTTTACTTTAAACCCGCATCTGCAGCCAACTTAGTTTGTTTATAAATGTGTATTTTCTTCTAAGTCTTTCTTTGGCTGTACTTCCAACTTAGGGTTTTCTCCTTGATCCATTTTGCTTTTTCTGTTTTTTTTTTTTTCCCCTCTGACACATCACTTTCCCCGTTATACTCAGATCCCAGGTTGCACGGTCTCGACTTCTGCTCACAGGATCGACCTTTCCTGCCAGTTCATTCCTCTCCAGCAGTTCCTACATCCACTAACCCTGGAGAATAAATGAACTTTTTTTCTTTCTCATTTATATTATTTCCTATAGAAAAATATCTGGGCATCCTCCCACCCAAAATCTTCTCAAGGAGAAGACAACACCAAGATTTCCTTGGTATTACCAGGGCTCCATCGATTATTTGCTTAATTCCTCTCCCAATCCAGAGGCAACAGAGCTTTCTCAACATCTTCTTTTGGGGTGGTGTTTCCTATTCCAGTCTGATGACTTAACTGTGGAGAAAGTGTCTTCTTTTGAGTCTGGATTTACCCCTCTCTCAGTCTAGTCATGCAAAATTACACTTGTGTCAACAGAAGTCAGTGAAAAAAAAGTAAAGTGAAAGTGTTAGTTGCTCACTCATGTCCAACTCTGTGATTCCATGGACTGTAGCCCGCCAGGCTCCTCTGTCCATGGAATCCTCCAGGCAAGAATACTGGAGTAGGTAGCCATTCCCTTCTCCGAGGGATCTTCCCAACTCAGGGATCAAACTTGGGTCTTCTGCACTGGGGGCAGATTCTTTACCATATGAGCCACAGGGAAGCCCTCCCTCAGTCAAGCAAAATTATACTTGTGTCAGCAGAGGCCAGGTTTCCCTGGTAGCTCAGACACAAAGACTCCACCTGCAATGCTGGAGACCTGGGTTCAAAAGATCCCCTAGAGAAGGAAATGGCAACCCACTCCAGCATTCTTGCCTGGAGAATCCCATGGACAGAGGAGTTTGGTGGGTGGCAGTCCCTGGGGTCTCAAAGCATCAGACACAACTGAGCAACTAACCACACAGCATAGTTCAGTGAAGAAGTGAAGTGAAGTCGCTCAGTTGTGTCCGATGCTTTGCGACCCCATGGACAGTAGCCTACCAGGCTCCACAGTCCACGGGAATCTCCAGGCAAGAATACTGGAGTGGGCTGCCATTTTTTTTCTCCAGGGGATCTTCCCAACCTAGGGATCGAACCCGGGTCTCCTGCATTGCAGACAGACGCTTTACCCTCTGACGCTTTACCCTTCCCACCAGGGAAGCTAATTCAGGAAGTATGCAATTATTATTGCTACAAAAGGGGAGGTTTAGAGGTGAACTTAAAACTAAAATCCTTATCTAGTTAGCACCTTTTATCCTCTGAGCTATAGCCCACTTTCCAAAAACACCTTTAGCTCCTAATACTGATCTCTCTGGTTCCCCAGGTGGCACAGTGGTAAAGAATCTGCCTGAAAATGCAGCAGACACTGGAGATGCAGGTTTGATCTCTGAATCAGAAAGATCCCCTGGAGGAAGAAATGGCAACTCACTCCAGTGTTCTTGCCTGGAAAATCCCATGGACAGAGGAGCCTGCCTGGTGGGTGTGTCCACAAAGGGTTGGGCACGAATGAGCGACTAAGCTGTTCACACGAATATCTCAGCATTGCTTTCAAACGCTCTCATTTCATGAGCTTAATTTCTCTCTAAGATTATGGTTTCTACCATTAAAATAACCAAAATGAATGGTTGTTTCTATTTCCTCGCCTCTTGGAAGGCTTTTTGCTTTTATTTCCAAAATCTGTTTTTCCTGCCTCAGGTGGTCCTTCCAGTTCTATGTAGGACAACCACCAGACCAGAATCAAATTAGTGGGCAATTCCAGTGCCAAGGGCCAGTTCGGAAGGCCAACTTCTTCCTCTTCTCCATCTCATATGATCTCAGGCAGATGAGACACATATTAGCAATCTGCAGATGAGCCAATTTAAAATAACAATTGAAGTTTCAAGTCAGCTATTTCTTTTTATTTACTGAGCACAGGAATTCCTAACTTTAGTTTTCTTTCTTTTGAACAGTTAAGAGACAGTTATAAAGGGGCAAGTTTGTTTTTTTAATGAATTCAAGGTCTTTCCAGGAAGGCTAATTTATAAATTGCTCTTAAAGTACTATTTCTGAGTAGTCCCAGTATTTTCTCCACATCATATTTCAGAAGGCTTATTACAAATTCTCTTTAGTGTTTAAAATATGTGTAAAGGTATTTTATTTCTTGTCTTTTTGATTTAGAATCAAAATCCTCTGATCTTAGCCCCAACTACTTTCCACTTTATCATATAATGCCACCAAAAACAGAGACATGTCCACGTTATATAAGTCCTAGCACTGGACTTACAAATGATTTTGTAATCTCTTTCATTTCTCTACTTTAAATCCGTTCCTTCTGAGCATTTCAGTGGCATATTCTAGCACAAATCAAAACATTTTTCTCATATCACTGGCATTACACTCCCAATACATTTCTCTATTTTCTGGCAGCTTTCAACCTCACTAAATCATTCTAATCCAAATCACCCAATAGTGTACTTTCTCTAGGGAATTTCACCTCTACAGGTGACATCTGTCATGGACATTTTATAATAATCCTGGAAATGTTTTAATATCTTAAGATTTGGTTAACTGTTGTAGCTCAGTTATATATCCATTACTAGCTTAAAACTCCAGAATGACATTTCTTAATTCTCTCATTCAAATATATGGAATGGTTCATGTATTTAACACTTTATCTGCCTGCAATGTGGAGACCTGGGTTTGATCCCTGGGTCGGGAAACTTCCCTGGAGAAGTGAATGGCAACTCACTCCAGTAATTTTGCCTGGAGAATTTCATGTACAAAGGAACCTGAGGCTACAGTCCATGGGGTGGCAAAGAGTCGGATAAGACTGAGTGACTAACACTTTCACTTTCTTTCACTTTGAATCTTTCCATACTAAACTGTACAATGTTCATCTCGTAAGGTCTTTCTTCCACTCAGTCACATGCCAGCTACCATCACGGTGTAGCAACCACAGTGAAGAAACACTGTGTCAGTTTTATCACAATGATTTAATCCAAAACATAGATGAGAAGAGCATCTTAATTCAGAAATCCCAGATGAGTATTCAAAGCATAACCCACACATTGCTCCCTCTGGGGAGCTTCTATTCTCACCACTTTTTAGTACTAAAGGAGTACTCAACGTGTGTTCAGATTCAACCACAAGGAAACACCCAAATCATGAGTGAGTTAAAGGGATTCACTATGAATTTGTGGGGAGATGGAAGGGATGGCTGGCTCTGAGCTCCGTGCTGTAAACATGTTTGTGCGTGAGCGCTGTACGCAGTCGTGTCTGACTCTCTGCACCCCCATGGACTGTAGCCCACATGGGCTCCTCTGTTCGTGGAATTTTCCAGGCAAGGATCCTGGAGCAGGTGGTCATTTCCTACTCAAGGGTTCTGCACAACCCAGGGAGCAACCCTTGTCTCTTGCATCTCCCGCTTTCTCAGGTGGATTCTTTACCAGTGGTGTCTGAGAAGCCATAACAAGTTAGTCTTTAAAAACTCCCTTCGGGGATTTCTGGGCCTCAATCATCTTATTTGGTTAAATTGCCAGTCTGCTTCCTTTCCCTTGACTTTTCTACTATTTTCTCATATCACATATCATATCTTCCACTTTCACAAATACTCACTACAGACATGTGCCCTTGGGTTCTCCCTTCCTTTTATGTAGAACAATGCCATCAGGATTCTAGCCTTCTTCAGACCTCTCCAGAATGTTATTGATTTAAGCTTTTCCCCATATTCTCTTTATAGCATAAACTTGTTCAAGGTTTTTCTTTTCTTGTATAACCAACAAAATATTGTAAAGAAATTATCCTCCAATTAAAATAAATTTAAAAAAGAGAAAAATATTCTAAATGGTATAATTTATAATGACCCTCTATGCATTCTACAAGGGCTTCCTAGATGTTTCAGTGCTAAAGCGTCAGCCTATCAACACAGCAGCTGCAGGAAATGTGGGTTCCATCCCTGGGTCAGGAAGATCCCTTGGAAGAGGAAATAACCTGCTCCAGTATTCTTGCCTGGAAAACCCCACGGACAGAGGAACTTGGAATGCTACCATCCATGAGAGTTTGAAAAAGTCAGACACGACTGAGCTTGCACACACATGCATTATATAATACATTATAAACGTTAAGTTTTATAGAGATTGGCATAAGCTGCATTTATTGCAATTATATTTTATTTACATGAAAAGAATACACTCAAACTGAAAAAGTGTTATATACTTAACAGATTTTTAAGCATATAATACTGTGAAAGAAAGTGAAAGTGAAGTCGCTCAGTCGTGTCCGACTCTTTGCGACCCGTGGACTGCAGCCCACCAAGCTCCTCAGTCCATGGGATTCTCCAGGCAAGAATAATGGAATGGGTTGCCATTTCCTTCTCCAGGGGATCTTCCTGACCCAGGGATTGACCCAGGTCTCCCACATTGCAGGCAGATGCTTTAACCTCTGCACCACCAGGGAAGCCCCATATAATACTGTAGTATTGTCTATAGGCAGAATGTTGTACAGGTGACCTCCAGAACATTCATTTTGCAAAACTGAGATTTTATATCAATTAATTAGGGACTTTCCTTGTGCTCAGATGGTAAAGAATCTGCCTGCAATGCAAGAGACCCAGGAGACTTGGGTTCAACCCTGCGTCAGGAAGATACCCTGGAAAGGGGAGTTAGCAACTCCCTATTAACCTCTTCCCCCAATCCATGGAAACCACAATTCTAATTTTTGCTCACTTAAGTCTAACTTGTTACTTAATGTAAGTGGAATTGTGCAGTATTTGTCTTTCTGTGACTGGTTTATATCATTTAGCATAAGCTCCCCAAAGTTCATCTATGTGCCTATACTGCAGGCAATAAAAAGAATGAAACTGGAACTTTATCTTAAACACTATATGCAAAAAGCAATTCAAAATGGATTAAAGAATTAAACATAAGATCTGAAACTATAAAGCTCCTAGAACGAAAATAGGGACGCTTTTTTAGGCAAGAATGATTACATGGTAAACTTTGCTGGGATAAGCCATGGACGTCTTTGTAGTGTGTTATGAGTCTGCACATTATAGAGGCATTACTGTTACGCTGAAACACATAAGTAGGTAGAGGGATCATTGTAAGAACTTTTGCAAATATCTTATTCCATTATTTTCTGGGGTGGATAATATGAGCTCATTTTTATTAGCAAGAAAACCAAGCATATTTAAACATAATAAATACTTACATTTAACTATCATGAACAGTGATTTGTGTTATTATTTGAACATTTTACTTACATCTGACAGATGACCAAAAGTTGGCTTAGCCGTCTGAAGCATAAGTTGCTTGGTCACTGGGTCTAATGCTGGAGGAAAACCAAACAAAATATATTAGAATATCATGAAAAGAAATAGAAAAACAAAAATGGAGAAGCAGCTAAAATTATCTTTATCAATATTTTGAATAAAAAGACAAAATTGTATTTTTCCCTGATAATAAAATGGGCTCACTGAGGATTCTTCTTAAATTCACATTCACAGACAACCAGATAATCACAGAGAATTTTAGCATGAATTATTTAATTTATACAATGTCTAATTTTAAAATTAGAAATTATGTAGTACTTAATTAGTGGCAGATATTACCAGTTGCCTACACCAAAGCTATTACCTTATTCCTTGCCAGAATTATTTTCCATGACAGATGCTAAAAATACCAGCATATGCTTATTAATATAAGATACTATGCTCTTAAGTCTTGTGATACAAACTAATTTATCAACCAAACTGGGGCATATTTGAGAATAAAAGGAAAGTATACATAATTACATCTACTACTGTGGGCAAGAGTCCCTCAGAAGAAATGGAGTAGCCCTCACAGTCAAAGAAAAGTGTCTAAAATGCAGCACTTGTATACAAGCTCAAGGCAAACCATTCAACATCACAGTAATTCAATTTTATGCTCCAACCACCAATGCCAAAGAAGCTGAAGGTGACGGGTTCTCTGAAGATCTTCAAGACCTTCTAGAATTAAAACACACAGGAAAAGATATCCTTTTCATCATAAGGGATTGGAATGTAAAACTAGGAAATCAAGAGATACCCAGAATAACAGGCAAATTAGGCCTTAGAATACAAAATGAAACAGGGCAAAGGCTAATAGAGTTTTGTCAAGAGAATACACTGGTCATAGCAAATTCCTTTTTCAACAATCCAATAGTCAACTCTACACATGGACATCACCATACGATCAATACGAAAATTAGATTGATTATATTCTATGCAGCCAAAGATGGAGAGGCTCTATATAGTCAGCAAAAATAAGACTGGGAACTGACTGTGGCTCAGATCATGAGCTCCTTATTGCAAAATCTATATTTAAACTGAAGAAAGTATGGAAAACCATTAGGCTATTAAGTTCAGATCAGTTGAGTTCAGTTGAGTTTAGTCGCTCAGTCGTGTCCGACTCTTTGCGACCCCATGAACGCAGTACGCCAGGCCTCCCTGTCCATTATCATCTCCCGGAGTTCACTCAGACTCAAGTCCATCAAGTAAGTGATGCCATCCAGCCATCTCATCCTCTGTTGTCCCCTTCTCCTCCTGCCCCCAATCCCTCCCAGCATCAGGGTCTTTTCCAATGAGTCAATTCTTCACATGAGGTGGCCAAAGTACTGGAGCTTAAGCTTTAGCATCATTCCTTCCAAAGAAATCCCAAGGCTGATCTCCTTCGGAATGGACTGGTTGGATCTCCTTGCAGTCCAAGGGATGCTCAAGAGTCTTCTCCAACACCACAGTTCAAAAGCATCAATTCTTTGGCGCTCAGCCTTCTTCACAGTCCAACTCTCACATCCATACATGACTACTGGAAAAACCATAGCCTTGACTAGACAGACTTTAGTCAGCAAAGTAATGTCTCTGCTTTTGAATATGCTATCTAAATTGGTCATAACTTTCCTCCCAAGGAGTAAGCATCTTTTAATTTCATGGCTGCAATCACCATCTGCAGTGATTTTGGAGCCCAGAAAAATGAAGTTTGACACTGTTTCCACTGTTTCCCCATCTATTTCCCATGAAGTGATGGGACCAGGTGCCATGATCTTTGATTTCTGAATGTTGAGCTATAAGCCAACTTTTCCGCTCTCCTCTTTCACTTTCATCAAGAGGCTTTTGAGTTCCTCTTCACTTTCTGCCATAAGGGTGGTGTCATCTGCATATCTGAGGTTATTGATATTTCTCCCGGCAATCTTGATTCCAGCTTGTGTTTCTTCCAGTCCAGCATTTCTCATGATGTACTCTGCTTAGAAGTTAAATAAGCAGGGTGACAATATACAGCCTTGACGTACTCCTTTTCCTCTTTGGAACCAGTCTGTTGTTCCATGTCCAGTTCTAACTGTTGCTTCCTGACCTGCATACAGATTTCTCAAGAGGCAGGTTAGGTGGTCTGGTATTCCCATCTCTTTCAGAATTTTCCACAGTTTATTGTTATCCACACAGTCAAAGGCTTTGGATAGTCAATAAAGCAGAAATAGATGTTTTTCTGGAACTCTCTTGCTTTTTCCATGATCCAGCAGATGTTGCCAATTTGATCTCTGGTTCCTCTGCCTTTTCTAAAACCAGCTTGAACATCAGGAAGTTTAGAGTTCAGGCGTGACCTAAATCAAATTCCTTCTGATAATAGAGTAGAGGTGATGAATAGATTCAAGTGATTAGATCAGGCAGACAGAGTGTCCAAACAACTATGGATGGAGATTCATAACCTTGTACAAGAGACAGTGACCAAAGTCATCCACAAGAAAAAGAAATGCAGGAAGGTAACGTGGTTGTCATGGGAGGCCTTACAAATAGCTCAGAAAAGAAGAGAAATGAAAGGCAAAAGAGAAAGGGGGAAAGGTAATCTCAACTGAATGCAGAGCTCCAGAGAATAGCAAGGAGAGATAAGAGGAGATTCTTGAATGAACAATGAAAGGAAATAGAGGAAAACAATAGAATGGGAAAGACTAGAGATCTCTTCAAGAAAACTGGAGATATCAAGAGAATGTTTCATGCAAGGATAAGCACGATAACAGAAATGTAAGGACCTAACAGAAGCAGAGCAGATTAAGAAGAAGTGGCAAGAATACACAGAACCATACAAGAAAAGTATTAATTAATTAGCCAGATAACCAGGATATTGTGGTCACTCATCTATAGCTGGACATCCTGGAAAGTAAAGATGAGGGGACCTTAGGAAGCTTTACTATGAACAAAGCCAGTGGAGGAGACACAATTCCAGCTGAGCCACTTAAATTCTTAAAGATGAAATTGTTAAAGTGCTGCACTCAATATGTCAGCAAATTTGGAAAACTAAGCTGTGGTCACAGGACTGGATAAAGATCAGCTTTCACTCCAATCTCAAAGAAGGGAAATTCCAAACAATGTTCAAGCTACTATACAATTGGGCTCATTTCACATGGTAGTATGGTTATGCTCAAAATTCTTTGAGCTAGATCTCAGCAGTATGTGAACTGAGAGCTTCCAGATGTACAAGATGATTTCAAAAAAGCAGAGGAACCAGAGATTAAATTGGCAACATTTGTTGGATCATGGAGAAAGCAAGGGAGTTCAGAAAAGCATCTGTTTGATTGACTATGCTAAAGCCTTTGATTCTGTGGATCACAGAAAACTATGGGAAATCCTTAATAAGAGGGGAGTACCAGACCACCTTACCATCTCCTGAGAAATTTGTATGCTACTCAAGAAGTAACAGCTAGAATCAGTCTTGGAAGTACTGACTGGTTCAATATCAAGAAAGGAATATGACATGCTGTGTATTATCACCCTGTTTATTTATTAATATACAGATTACATCATGCAAAATGCCAGGCTGGATGAATCACAAGCTGGAATCAAGATTGCTGGGAGAAACATCAGAAGTCTCAGATATGCAGATGATATCACTCTAATGACAGAAAGTAAAGAGGAACTGAAGAGCTTCTTAATGAGGGTAAAACAGTAGAGTGAAAAAGTTGGCTTAAAACTCAATATTCAGAAAACTAAGATCATGGCATCCAGTCCCATCACTTCATGGCAAATAGATGGTGAAAAAATAGAAACAGTGACAAGCTTTATTTTCTTGGGTTGCAAAATCACTATGGATGGTGACTGCAGCCATGAAATTAAAAAAACACTTGCTCCTGATAGCTAGACAGCTTATTAAACCTAGACAACTAATAATCTAGACTGTTTATTAGAAAGCAGAGATACAACTTTGCTGACAAAGGTTCTGTAGAGTCAAAGCTATGGCTTTTCCCACAGTCATGTATGGATATGAGAGTTTGACCACAAAGAAAGCTTAATGCCCAAGAATTGATGCTTTTGAACTGTGGGGCTGGGAAAGACTCTTGAGAATCCCCTGGACTGCAAGGAGGTCAAATCAGTCATTTCTAAGGAAAATTAACCCTGAATATTCATTGGAAAGACTAATGTTGAAGCTGAATCTCCAATACTTTGGCTGCCAGATGCCAAGAGCCAACTCATTGGAAAAGACCCTGATGCTGGAAAAGATTAAGGCAAAAGAAAAGGGGATGAGATGGTTGGATGATACCACTGATTCAATGGACAGGAGTTTGAGCAAACTCAGGGAGATGGTGAAGGACAAGGAAGCTTGGTGTTCTGCAGTTCATGGGGCTGCAGAAATTCAGACATGACCTAACTGCTGAACAACAACAAAGTCCATTGTATGGATGTACCGTGCTTCTTTAGTCGTTCATAAGTACAGTTAGGCTGTTTCTACTTTGGTGCTATGAACACGCATGTAAAAGTTTTTGTGTGGACATATGTTTTCAGCTCCTCTGAGTATATACCTACAAGTGATATTATTGGGCCACATGAAAGCTCAGTGATTCACTTTTGGAGAACTGCTGTTTTCTAACGCACCATTTTATATTTCCACATACTACGTATGAGGGTTCTAATTTTTTCACATTCTCATTAACAGTTATTATTGTCTGTGATTTTTATTTTATCATTCTAGTGAGTGGAAGTGACATCACACTTTTCTAATTAACATTTTTCCTGATTTGGAAACATGAGTTCAGAATGATTTGCTCACTTTTTAAATGTTTATGATTATTTTGGTAGAATTTCAATAGTTCTACATATATTACTGTATATATATGCATATCACTAGACTGTAATCAGATATACAATTTGCAAGTCAAATATCTTCCATTTTATGCATGCATGGCCTTTTTAGTTTCTGAATAGTGACATTAATGCACACAAAATTTCGTCTTTTAAAAAAAATGCTATTAAGTTAACTTGTTCTTGTTCATTAAGCATTATACGTAGGAACTATCCCCTAACGCAAGGTCATGAACATTCAGCTCTCTTGAGAATTCTATAAATTTAGCTGGTATATTTCAGTATTTGATGCATTTTTAACTTAGTTTTTGCATATAGTTGGTGGTAGAGGGTCAAAATTCATTCTTTTGCCTATAGATGTCCATTTTCCCAGCACCATTCACTGACATTGTCTTAGCACTATTGTTGAAAATCAATCAATCATAAATAGCCTAGCCATGGCAAGAATACACGGACGAACAGCACAAAAAAGATCTTCATGACCCAGATAATTGTGATGATATGATGACTAATCTAGAACCAGACATCTTGGAATGTGAAGTCAAGTGGGCCTTAGAAAGCATCACTATGAACAAAGTTAGTGGAGGTGATAGAATTCCAGTTGAGCTGTTTCAAATCCTGAAAGATCATCCTGTGAAAGTGCTGCACTCAATATGCCAGCAAATCTGGAAAACTGAGCAGTGGCCACGGGACTGGAAAAGGTCAATTTTCATTCCAATCCCAAA
>SJXQ01000581.1:396723-430425 GCA_006408695.1 Aepyceros melampus | reverse complement strand
ATATAGAGGAGAAGGCAATGGCACCCCACTCTGGTACTCTTGCCTGGAAAATCCCATGGGCAGAGGAGCCTGCTAGGCTGCAGTCCATGGGGTCGCTAAGAGTCGGACCCGACTGAGCGACTTCACTTTTACTTCTCACTTTCATGCATTGGAGAAGGAAATGGCAACCCACTCCAGTGTTCTTGCCTGGAGAATCCCAGGAATGGGGGAGCCTAGTGGGCTACCATCTATGGGGTCACACAGAGTTGGACACGACTGAAGCGACTTAGCAGCAGCACTCTGCATATAAGTTAAATAAGCAGGGTGACAATATACAGGCTCGATATACTCCTTTTCCTATTTGGAACCAGTCTGTTGTTCCATGTCTAGTTCTAACTGTTGCTTCCTGACCTGCATAGAGATTTCTCAAGAGACAGGTCGGGTGGTCTGTTATTCCCATCTCTTTCAGAATTTTCCAGTTTATTGTGATCTAGTACTATGCAATCATGACTGTTTGTAGCTTGTGTAGTAAGTTTTGAAATCCAGAAGTCTGAGTTTGCCTACTTAGCTGTTCTTTTTCAAGATGCTTTAGACTATTCTAGGTTCTTTGTAATTTACATACTAATTTTAGAATCAGTTTGTTAATTTCTGGAAAAAAAAAACTACATTTGATAGGGATTACAGAGAGTGAAAAAGTTGGCTTAAAGCTCAACATTCAGAAATCAAAGATCATGGCATCTGGTCCCATCACTTCATGGGAAATAGATGGGGAAACAGTGTCAGACTTTATTTTTCTGGGCTCCAAAATCAGTGCAGATGGTGGCTGCAGCCATGAAATTAAAAGATGCTTACTCCTTGGAAGAAAAGTTATGACGAACCTAGATAGCATATTCAAAAGCAGAGAAATTACTTTGCCAACTAAGGTCCGTCTAGTCAAGGCTATGGTTTCTCCTGTGGTCATGTATGGATGTGAGAGTTGGACTGTGAAGAAGCCTGAGCACCAGAGAATAGATGCTTTTGAACTGTGGTGCTGGAGAAGACTCTTGAGCATTCCTTGGACTGCAAGGAGATCCAACCAGTCCATTCTGAAGGAGATCAGCCCTGGGATTTCTTTGGAAGGAATGATGCTAAAGCTTAAGCTCCAGTACTTTGGCCACCTCATGCAAAGAGGTGACTCATTGGAAAAGACCCTGATGCTGGGAGAGACTGGGGGCAGGAGGAGAAGGGGATGACTGAGGATGAGATGGCTGGATGGCATCACTGACTCTATGGACGTGAATCTGAGTGAACCCTGGGAGTTGGTGATGGACAAGGAGGCCTGGTGTGCTGCGATTCATGGGGTTGCAAAGAGTCAGACATGACTGAGCGACTGAACTAACTGAATTGTACCAAAAAGGTCTAGGTTCTCATGAACTTGGAAAACAATATATGAAGAGAGAACATGCAGATGATTGTTAAAGCATCAGAGCACAGAGCCATCTTAATAAAAATTACTTGTGCATTTTAGGCACATGTTACTCTTTTGTCTAAGATTTGAGAGTAGAACGCTAGCCATAGACATTGGCCAGATGTGATATGTTGATCTATTATTAACTGCTTTGCTTTTGTTATTTTTATACTTTGCAGATGTCACTTTATTCAAGTTTTGATATTTAAAAGGAACACATAAAATAACAATATATCAGAGGAATTGGGATGTTATAAGAAAATAGTCAGTATATTTAAAAAATGAATGTCATTCCCCAATTTGTGAAAATGGACAAAATGAAGGAGGTAAATATCTCAATTTAATCTGAAAAAAAAGCAACAGACTAAGTTATTTAAATTTTTTTTCCTGACCTTTATTTTATTATAAATCTAAGGTACTGAAGTTACCTCTGATCATTAATAGTGGGGAAAGGCAGCTTGGTAGACTTGTGCCCCAAAAGCACTAATGAATGTCGAGGTAGTCCTCATAAAATTTTAATCAGTTGCAATAATGAGAGAGGAAAAAAAAAAAAAAAAAGCTTATGTCAAGTATTTCTCTATACAGTAAAAGCCATCTGTGTCAGAAAATCACATTCTGTTTCAGCAGCATTATTTATAGCAATTCACTTCAAGGCCACTCATCTTAGTATTTATGAGAAAATAGTACCTAAAGTCATTACAATAGCATTTGTCACTTCACTGCTATGATTTTTTAAGAGGAAAATTCAGCTAATTTACCAGAAATGTTTCAGTGCATGTAACTTGGTGGCAATTTAGAAAGCAATAATGAACATATTATAATTATTATAAGAATATATGTAAAAAACCTAAAATAAAAAATAACGACATCTCAGGAGAAGGATAAAAAATTGTCAATAAATTCCCAATAAAATTTAAATAATTCAGTTTCTGGTGGGGGCTTATTATTTACCTGTGTTCATTAACATATTTTTAAGAACAACTTGTCTTGCTGGGTATAGATAATCATCTTTTGGCAATAACACACTGTTTGTGAGAATTTTGTAGAATGACTTTTTAAAAATATGTTTGTGAATGAAATGAATATATATGTAACTCAACTAATCCTGCCTATGTAATATCTAAGCTTAACCATAGATAGAAGGAGTTGATACTCTTAGTGAATTGCAAGTTGAACATGATTATGTAGGGAATTATGTTATTCATTCATTCATTAAAAATATTTAACTTCAATTGTGTACCAGAAATAAAGATAAATAAAGCATAGCTATGACTTTGGATAGCCAGATACTGTAGTGGTGCCTGCTAAGTCCCTTCAGTCATGTCCGTCTCTATGTGACTCTATGACTTTAGCCCGCCTGTCCATAAGATAAGAATCTCCAGGCAAGAATACTGGAGTGGGGTGCCATGACCTACTCCAGGGGATCTGTACTCTAGTGATAGGGAGAGACAAATAATTAAAATAAAATATGAAAAATATAATAAAAGCTGTGGGAGCAAAATAGGGAAACTATCCAAAGCCCTTGGAAAGGATTCAGAAAAGTGTTTCAATTAAATGGAATCTCCAGTATAGTAGTAGGAGTTAAAATTCTGTTATTTTCTAAATTAGTAAGGCATACACTAGAATTCATACTTACTATGGGCCCCTACATTTCAAAATGAGAGGAAATCAGGAAGGTACTTGGCAAGCACAATGCTAACCAGAAACAAGGCCTTTGAAGAAAAGTAAAAATATTTGATAGTATTTAGTTAGAAAGTTGTGATATCATGTAAATGGAAAGCTGCTCTTTCTTCAGATTCTTGTAGAAAAAACCACAACAGGCCTGTCAAAAATACATTATATTTGGGACTTTGCTTTTGCTTATGATGGACTAGTTTGTTTCAGACCAACTCTACTGACAGGAACAACTGGAAAAGCTGGGTAAAACACATTAAATCTCTTTGGAGGCATCAGAAAATTATCAAGACAACCAAATTTGAGGGGGAAAAAAAAAAAAAACCTCAGAGAGAATAGAAAATGAAACTGTAGCTCAGTGCCATTTTTCTTTTCTCCTGATATTTGCTGATTCTTAAGCAGGAGAAAACCTAGAGATTCAGAAATAACTAGAGGTTGGTGTATGAGGCTAAGAAGCTATGTAAATCTTTTGGCAGTCTTGCAGGTGCAGGGAGGGAGAAATGAAGCCCAGGGCCAATTAAGAAACCTGATTAATATGCCAGATCCTGGAAGGCTACACTCAGTGTACAAGGGCAAATCTGAAATAGCCCAGCCTGAAAAAGAACTGAAACCCAGCTTTATTTAAGTTAGCTCAGTTTCAATACTAGATTCAGGAGATAAGTCAGAAATATGCAAAAGTAAATATCTATAGGAAAGATAAGATCATTCAGAAATAAAAATTATCCCTACTATATTTTTACACAATAATTAGGATTCAATCATATATTACAGGCTATCACCATACAAGATAAATATACATACAAAATGAAAAAGAGTAAAAAGAAAATAAAAAATAGAGATGTAGGAAGTTGATCTAGATTTTAAAATTATAAGGACTCTACAACAATTTTATTTATAGGTTTATGGAAAATGCATTTTAGGATAGAGAATTTTAGTGGATAGCTAGTTTTTGTTAATAAAAAAGAAAAAGGTGGTTACAGAACAATAAGATAACAAAAATTAAAGACTTGATAGGATTAAGAAGATTAAAAGATTAATGAATATGGATTTATTCACAGAGGATTAATGAATTGATATAGCTCAGAAGAAAATGCTTAGCTTGAAGTATGGAAAGAAAATTCAGAGAAAAAATTACAGAAAATGTCTGATATACCAAGAGTCGTAATCCCATGAAGATAACGGACAAGGCATTAGAAGCAATATTTGAAAAGATAATTACCAAGAATTCAAACCATGAAATACAAACAAAACAATGTAAAACATACTGTATTGAAGAGAACTAAAGGGGAAAGGTGAAACAATAAAGGAACATATCTACAAGTACTGTAGACACTATCTTTAAGAATATGAAGTAGACATGAGCTTCAATGAAAGAATATAAAAATCACTATATAGGGGGAAAATGATGAGCTGGACTGCACTAAAGTGAAAAACTTCTCATCTAATGAAAGCTTTAAGAGAAATTCACTAGGAGAAAATTCAAACAAAGAAGTGAGAGAAAATACATGCAATATATACATCTGACTCATGTATATAATTCACTGAAAAATCTACAAATGAATAAAAATATAGGCCACTCAGTATTCAAATGAACAAATGGATATCAAAAAGGATATCCAAATCACAAATGAATATATTTTAACCATTATTTAACCTTATTATTCTTCAAGGTAATGCAAGTTGAAACTATAAAGAGATGCAATTCAGTTCAGTCGCTCAGTCGTGTTCCAACTCTTTGCGACCCCATGAATCGCAGCAGGCTAGGCCTCCCTGTCCATCAACAACTCCCGGACTTCACACAAACTCACATCCATCGAGTCAGTGATGCCATCCAGCCATCTTATCCTCTGTCGTCCCCTTCTCCTCCTGCCCCAGTCCCTCCCAGCATCAGAGTCTTTTCCAGTAAGTCAACTCTTCGCATGAGGTGGCCAAAGTACTGGAGTTTCAGCTTTAGCATCATTCCTTCCAAAGAAATCCCAGGGCTGATCTCCTTCAGAATGGACTGGTTGGATCTCCTTGCAGGCCAAGGGACTCTCAAGAGTCTTCTCCAACAGCACAGTTCAAAAGCATCAATTCTTCGGCACTCAGCCTTCTTCACAGTCCAACTCTCACATCCATACATGACTACTGGAAAAACTCATAGCCTTGACTAGACAGACCTTTGTTGGCAAAGTAATGTCTCTGCTAAGCATCAGAGTCTTTTCCAGTAAGTCAACTCTTCGCATGAGGTGGCCAAAGTACTGGAGTTTCAGCTTTAGCATCATTCCTTCCAAAGAAATCCCAGGGCTGATCTCCTTCAGAATGGACTGGTTGGATCTCCTTGCAGGCCAAGGGACTCTCAAGAGTCTTCTCCAACAGCACAGTTCAAAAGCATCAATTCTTCGGCACTCAGCCTTCTTCACAGTCCAACTCTCACATCCATACATGACTACTGGAAAAACTCATAGCCTTGACTAGACAGACCTTTGTTGGCAAAGTAATGTCTCTGCTTTTCAATATGCTATCTAGGTTGGTCTTGCTCTAAAGACAGAAAATACAGGGAGTTTGCAAAGATTGAAAGTAATGAGAATTTTTATAGACTGATAGGAAGAGTGAAATTTGTATATATCATTTTTCAGTACTCACTAAAATTGAATATATGCATAAACTATGACCTAGAAATCAATTCTGAGAAAAAGAACTACCTGAAAGACACTCAGTAAAAACATTTACTAGAACGTCAAAATGTTCATGGCAGTATTTTTTCATAACAAATCCAAATTAGAAATAATGCCAATTTACTCAACAATATCAGTCAACAAAAGAATTGGTTAAAAAGTATAGTATGATCAGATAAGAGGATATCATTCAGCAATAGAAATAAACAAAATACTAATGTAAACAATAGCATAGATGAATCTTGCAAATAATGAGCTAAAAGAGGCCATAAACTTAAACTATACACTTTTATACAAAACTTAAAAATGCACATAACTTCACAGAATTGCCAGCAAGAATGTAATTTACTTTGAGGATGTAGATAGGCTTTTTACATAACTGGGAAAGGTCAAGAAAGGGCTTCTGTGTTATTTTAAATGTCTGTTTTTTTTTTATTTATTTAATTTTTATTTTTTTTAGTTTGTTTTGCTTTACAATACTGTATTCGTTTTGCTACACATCAACATGAATCAGCCACGAGCGTTACACCTTGTTTCTCAGTCTGTGTCTGTAGCCATAGGCAACCGTGAAGATGCTACCAGTGGCATGTAAACCCACATATAAGCCACATATTAGTGAATGAGTATGTTTTTAAAATATTTTTAATGTATTTAGAATTTGTTCTGATACAAAATCACTTAAATTGTTATTGAATTCATAGCAGATTTTGCCATTGGATATTTTATCAATCTATAGTTACCGATATAATCAAGTTATAGATGTTTATAAGATATTTGACATTTAAAATATTCCCCATTCATGAACAAAGGTTGGCAACAACAACTTAGATTATATACTATAATACAGGTCATTAAATGAATGGTCATCTAAAATCTCTCTTGATTATATAATTATTTAATTAAAAGAAGATATATTTCCAAATGATGCAAAGTATCAAAATAATCTTGTCGTTTTGGTGAATCCCAAAATAAAGCTCTACTTCAAGGTCCTCAGAGAAATATACTGAAAGTAAGGTGCAAATGTGTAGAGATTTCACACTGTCACTGGATGATTAATCTCCCTAATTACACCTGTTATCAGATATTTGATGTTTACCAGAGCTTAAATTTTCAGTGGTAAAATAGATATCTGTAATTGTAACATTTCTAATGTGAATCACAATAAAAACGGAGATAGTTTAAATATCTCCAAAATAGTGACCCTGGCATATTGGCCAGAGTATTGAATGCAGGCTTTCCTTCTGCCACTGATATTGTTAGTCACATTTCATGCCAAATAAGCTGTCATAGCTCAAGGATGGAGTGTGCAAGAGATGCATAGCGTGAGTAATTCTCATGATGCCTCCCTTGCTTTATTCCTTCCACGTGTTACTGTTTAACACACACCATGCAGTTACTGACTCATTCAGGTTTCTCACAAAATCAGAGATAAGAACATCGGTAATCTGGTCTGAGGCAATAATAAACATCTGTGCTCCCCCAGTGGCTCAGCGGTAAAGAATCCACCTACAGTGCAGGAAAGGCAGGAGACTTGGTTCGGTCCCCGAGTCGGGCAGTTCCCCTGGAGGAGGAAACGACAGTCCACTCCAGTATCCTTGCCTGGAGAATCCCATGGGCTGAGGAGCCTGCTGGCCTGCAGTCTGTGGGGTCGCAAAGAGTCAGACACGACTGAAGCGGCTCAGGCCAGGGATCTAAAGGAACTGTGAAGACACAAACCCTGCGTGCTGAAGCAATAAAAAACACACTTTAAAACTGTGGTTGAGATAGCCCCTGGATTTACTTAGAAAACATTCACTCTTTTACTCTCAATAGTACTAGGAGGAGGAGTGAAGATAATAATGATAACAGTGACAATAGTCATCAAAAACAATGCTTCGCTTCAGGGAGAGCCTGCCTTGCGTGAGACATTGTTCTAGTAATGAACAAACTATTTCATTTAACTGTGAGAAGAACAAGAATATGGGACATTAAAGCCTTGTTTTATGTTAATATGATTATCTTTAAAACCTCAATAGGCCCCTAATATACTTATTTCAGTCTTATCCAGTTGGCTAGGAACTGTGCCCAAAGATGATACTTAGGCAGTTTTTGTTATGGAGGGCTTCCTATTTCCTCACCACAAGCCTCTGTGTACTAAGTACCCTCTAGTTCACAAATTAATAGTTTTAAACCGAGATAAACCAAAATCTATATGATTCTGTCCTCCAGGTTACATTCCAGAGACTTCTTCAATAAGAAAGAATTGTTCAAGAATTACCTAGGGAACGTTTTAAAAAACCAATGCTCATAATACTTTTTAAGAAAAATTAATTAAATAAGAATTTCAGGGCTGGAAACAAAACATCATTATTTTTTAAAAAGCCATGTGCAGCCAAAGTTGAAACCACAGGGTTAACCAGAGGTATTTAAAAGAGGGTTAAGAGTTCAGACTTATATTTTAAGTAATCTTATCTTCTAAGAATTCTATCTTTCTGTCAGTTATCAGACTTAAATTTGGATTACAGTGTATTTTCCAGCAATGCAAAGAATCCAGTTATCAGCAATTCAAATCCTGATATCAATTTGGACATCAACTTTACCTCAACAGAGGGAAAATGTTTATTTAAAAAACTGTCTTTTCTTTATTCCTTGTGTCCAGAGAGGCCTAAACTTGTCTCTTTCTTGGAAAATATATATGATGGCCATAATAATTAATCAGCATGTTGCAACATCCTGATATTTTCCTAACAAATTCTTAAAGATATTGTTCTTATTCCAAATGTACAACAAACCATAATCTAACCAAGCATGTCAACAAAATTTCAATTTTCTACCAAGAATAATAGAGTCCTTCAGCAAATTGATTTACATGTTGGGGGTTATGTCACTGCCAATAATCCAGAACTGGTACCAGATTATTTAACAGTGTTCTCAGTTGTAAACTAGAGAAATTAAATCTGGTTATCTTAAACAGAAAAAATAATTATAGTGGAAGAGTGATCGGTGGCTCATAAACTCTCTGCTGAGTCCTGGAGAATAATTCTGGGTGGGGACAAAGACGGTAAGGTGTGTAATGAATAGCTTGCAACAGCAGCAACCTACACCAGGTGCCATTGCCAGTGCATTGACCGCCGATTGTTAATCTGTGAAGTGGGGAGTGAGTAGGGGTTCCAGTTCTTTTTCACCTTCGAGTTGGTATGGTTACTTTTCTTTTATTCTTTCCTGACATCATTGCTCTTGTCCTTAGAAAAATCTTTCTGGTATGGACCTGACGTAAATAATTGAATATCAGTTGTAGTTCTGGGTTACTCTCGTTCAGCTGAACCAGTTACAATACTGAAATATTTCCTCACCATCTAAATTAAATAACCACTGTTGAAGCACCTTAAGGATCCCATGAGCACTCAGCTAGTCCAGACCCCAGACTGTCCCATGATTAAATACATGATGACTGGCATGTCAAGGATCCTTCAGGACTCTGTTCTGAGCCCCTTCTTCTGAATGGATCAGGACTGGGATCTTCCAAGTGTCAAATATTTGAGTAATCCTCCTCCTCCCAGATGACTGAATTTTTGGCATCCAGAGCTGAAGAGTGACTTCATAAACAGTTACAATACTGAAATATTTCCTCACCATCTAAATTAAATAACCACTGTTGAAGCACCTTAAGGATCCCATGAGCACTCAGCTAGTCCAGACCCCAGACTGTCCCATGATTAAATACATGATGACTGGCATGTCAAGGATCCTTCAGGACTCTGTTCTGAGCCCCTTCTGAATGGATCAGGACTGGGATCTTCCAAGTGTCAAATATTTGAGTAATCCTCCTCCTCCCAGATGACTGAATTTTTGGCATCCAGAGCTGAAGAGTGACTTCATAAATTATTCAAGAAAGCCCAGAATGTAAGTGTGAATCCAGAGTTTGGAACTTGGCAGGCTTGTTCCAGAGTCAGACTTGTAAAACACCAACCCCATACTCCTTTCTTCTAGATACGTTTGTATCTCATCAAGGGAATTTCCCTCACAAAAATTACAGATTGAAGAAGCGGGAAGGAGGCACTGGGGAAAACTGGAAAAGGTATCAGGAAGAGTGTTTGAGACCTTAAAATTGTGGAAAGAGTGATCGGTGGCTCATAAACTCTCTGCTGAGTCCTGGAGAATAATTCTGGGTGGGGACAAAGACGGTAAGGTGTGAAATGAATAGCTTGCAACAGCAGCAACCTACACGAGGTGCCATTGCCAGTGCATTGACCGCCGATTGTTAATCTGTGAAGTGGGGAGTGAGAAGGGGTTCCAGTTCTTTTTCACCTTCGAATTGGTATGGTTACTTTTCTTTTATTCTTTCCTGACATCATTGCTCTTGTCCTTAGAAAAATCTTTCTGGTATGGACCTGACATAAATAATTGAATATCAGTTGTAGTTCTGGGTTACTCTCGTTCAGTTGAACCAGTTACAATACTGAAATATTTCCTCACCATCTAAATTAAATAACCACTGTTGAAGCACCTTAAGGATCCCATGAGCACTCAGCTGGTCCAGACCCCAGATTGTCCCATGATTAAATACATGATGACTGGCATGTCAAGGATCCTTCAGGACTCTGTTCTGAGCCCCTTCTTCTGAATGGATCAGGACTGGGATCTTCCAAGTGTCAAATATTTGAGTAATCCTCCTCCTCCCAGATGACTGAATTTTTGGCATCCAGAGCTGAAGAGTGACTTCATAAATTATTCAAGAAAGCCCAGAATGTAAGTGTGAATCCAGAGTTTGGAACTTGGCAGGCTTGTTCCAGAGTCAGACTTGTAAAACACCAACCCCATACTCCTTTCTTCTAGATATGTTTGTATCTCATCAAGGGAATTTCCCTCACAAAAATTACAGATTAAAGAAGCGGGAAGGAGGCACTGGGGAAAACTGGAAAGGGTATCAGGAAGAGTGTTTGAGACCTTAAAATTGTGTGTATGCAAGGTGCCCAAGGCTAACAACACCTTAGGACACAGGGATCCTTAGGACCAGTGCATATTTGGTAGCTTCTTTAAAATCCGCACTTATTTAATCTTCATGATTTATATGCATGCATAAAAGGAACACCAGTAATAACAAAAACAACTTGTTAATTGAATCATCACAGGTCAAGCAGTGAATAAATAAAATGAAGCATGAAGAGAAAACAGAAATATATTTGTTCCACTATAATAAAATATAAATGGAAATAAATAGTTTTACTTTAGGATGCTTAACTTCGGGGGTTGGAAATTGCCCTTGATTTAATTAAAAAATTAATCATTGAAGAATAGCAAGCTAGCAAGTAGGAAAAGTGTACCACTAAGAGAATACTTTTCTCCTCATAGGTGACTAGATGGGTTTGAAAGTTACAGCAGTAAAATCTGTGTTTGGTTTAGATTTACTGCCATTCTTGGTCTAAAAGAATATTAATAATAAAGTTAAAGCCCAATATGTTATAGGGAAAACTAAGAAAGGCAAGAAGAAATCTTTGAGCCAAACACGTTTCCTGCTTAAAGTATCGAACATGGGTGACAGGGTGAATATAAACTTCTAAGACAGAGGAATTGAATAAACCCTATAGCCCTCTCTGGGACTAAGAATGATGAAAGGCTTATTTGAAATATAATAAAAAAGAGGATGAAGCAGGTTTAAATAAAGATAGATTAGGTAAGGAAATCTATCGTTTTAGGAAATGTATGCAACTGAAAGCAAAGGTAGCCTGAACAACATTTTTACAAATTGAGAGGCTCATAAGTAATTTTATTGAATACATTTAAAATTTTACTCAACTCAAGTGAGTACAGAAAGTATTTATTACATTTTTAATACAAATCAACAATCTGGTTTACAAACAGACTAACCTCTAACTAGGCAGTTTCTATTTTCTCTGGAGATCTATTTTCTCAAAACAAAGAGTGTCCAAAATATGTCAACACATAAGGATAAAATAAGGTAGCTCCAGAAATGGAAAAACAGTTTAACTTTTCAAAAGTTTAACTGACAAAATCCAAACACAAATATTTAGATGTCACTAGGAAATAGATACTTAAGAAGATGTGATATTTCAAATTTATTAATATAACAAGGAAATACTTGCAGAAATGTGCTTTGCCTCTAACACAGGTATAATCCAGGTCATAATACAAAGACATGGCATCTAAAATTTTAGAGGATATTAATGATTATAATTTAATCATAGCATAATTGAAGGCATGACTACATAGGCATCTGTAAGGTTTGCATCCATGTTGTTTCAAAAAAGGAAGGAAATCTACATAGAATTCTGCAGACAATGAGCATAAAAAGTAATTTCACTATATCTCCAACACTAACCGAGAAAGAGATAAGATCTGTTTGGTGTCATGAACTGTCTGGTAAACTATATAAAATGCAGAGGGAAACCGTTTTGTGGCAGACTTATGCTTCATGCATATTTCCCAGCACTTAGCAAAACAGATCATTTCGCTCTGATTTCACTCTCACAAAACAAATAGTCTTGCTTTGTAATAGCACAGCCTTACTAGGCTATGGCAAGGGCATTGGATGCGGGTGACTGATGAAATAATACATAAAACTCAGAAAGTGGGCACACTAAAGGAGTTATGCCAGTGTTTCTAGTCATGGGATGCAGTTTACTCCTCTTATACAAATATCACTAACAGAACCACTCATTTCTAAGGTAAAAAAATAAAAATAAAAAAATTAAATTAAAGTTCTGGAAGAAATAATGCACAAGAATAAATAAAATATATAGAAAAAAATAAGGAAGAAGTGTCCATGACAAATATAAAGTTGTACCATAAAATGAGTAACTAAGACAGTGTGAAAACTTTTCAAATAATAAAGCAACAAATGAAATAATCAAGAGTTGGAAACAAAAATATACATTTTTAAACGGTTTCACCTAAAATCAGTGATAAAATTATGGGCTATTAAATACACAATATTAGGGCAATTAGTTATACTTGATTATTGGGGATAAAAATGATCCCTGTATTACATGAGAAGAAATTCTAGATAATTCAAAGTACTTGATAAACAAATGAAGCTGTAGCATATTAGACAAAAAACTGAAAATCCATAAAGTGACATGTATAACTTTCATTATATTAATAAAAAGAAGTGGTTGAAATATCAAAAAACAACAGCGGATTAACTAGAGAAAATATTTTCATATATTAAACTGGAAAACTTTCAGTACTACTAATATAAGAAAAACATATGAACTGATGAAAAAGAGAAGATCTAAAGAAAATAGACAAAAGCCATAAATAGATAATAGCAAAAAGAGAAGTGTAAATATTAAATACTTGTATAAAAGATGTTTCACAACATTAATAATGAATGGAATGAAAATCAAAGTGGTAGACATTTGATTCTTACTACTCATCATATTTATGTTGTATACAGTTGCCACAAAAACTGAACAGCTACTCCACAGGGAAATATGTTAGATTTCCATGAACCTTTAGTCACAACATTTTCATCAGCTCATCAATGCATAACATTGTTTTATGGATATTTCTGTTTAAAGGCACGTGTCTGACTCTGCGACCCAATGGACTGTAGCCCGCCAGTCTCCTCTGCCCATGGGGATTCTCCAGGCAAGGATACTGGAGCGGGTTGCCATGCCCTCCTCCAGGGGATCTTCCCAACCCAGGGATTGAAGCCAGGTCTCCCGCATTGCAAGGCAGAGTCTATTGTCTGAGCCGCCAGGAAAGCCCTTTAAAGGCACATCGTCTCGTAAATATTGTTGATTGATTCATTGACATTGAACTTACAGTCAGCAAACATTATAACTCATGCCCAACTGAGGTTTATCTAAAGCACTTGTCTTCCTAAGGCATGCCACCGCCTTCTCGCACTTGGAAGCATGAAATGGCACAGCAGCACTACACTTGGGGACCATTTTAAATGGCAGAATTACCAAGAAGCACAAACTATGGAAAATGCAAGACTAGTACACTGCAAAAATTACACTTGTTTGCAGTATGAGAATTGACCACCATTTCCTCAGCTGGGAAGGTGTGTGTCAGGTGATTCAAAGGTTTCATTTCCCTGAGCAAGTCTATGACTGATCCAGAAGGCATCGTGAATATGAGTATAATATGCTGTATGCCATAAAACTTTATGGCATACAAAAATGATTCATTCATTAGTGTTCGGCAAGACTACTGTGGGGCGTAAAATTAATTTAGTGAGCAAGTAAGTTCACAAATAGGGAATCCAGGGATAATGAGAATCACTTAAAATCATCGGATGACCATAGCTTGAAATGATTATATAGTCAATGTTGCTGTGGGGAAACAAGGATTTGAATACTGTGCTGGCGGAATTACAAAGTTTATAGTATACCTGCAGTATGGCTAAGTAACACCACTTCTAGATCTTGCCTAGGGAAATATAAGCATATAAAAAACATAACTATGAGCACTTATATCAGGAAAATTTCTTACAGCATATAAAATTTGACCTCCCCAAAACTAACTGCCAATAGTGTACCACTACAAGAAGCCTTACTGATAGCATAAAGAACTGATAACACATATTATGCATATCATATGGATTATATAATATATTCTTACAATAAGACAAGATAGAGAAAAGAAAATTCTATCAAGAAAATCATAAGCAAGAGAAAGTATAGATCTTGCCTAGGGAAATATAAGCATATAAAAAACATAACTATGAGCACTTATATCAGGAAAATTTCTTACAGCATATAAAATTTGACCTCCCCAAAACTAACTGCCAATAGTGTACCACTACAAGAAGCCTTACTGATAGCATAAAGAACTGATAACACATATTATGCATATCATATGGATTATATAATATATTCTTACAATAAGACAAGAGAGAGAAAATTCTATCAAGAAAATCATAAGCAAGAGAAAGTACATTCACAGTACAATACTGCATTTATTGATTCTGTAAGTTTACAGTGTCTGTTTACAGGAGGAATTGTGTCAGGATTTGCATCAATATTGTCTTATGTGATATAAAATAGGATAGGTGTTATACATATTGTAACAAATGAAAAGATAATGTGAAAAAATTCATGTTTATTTATAGGTATGATGATTCATGCATCAGTAACAAAGATGCAATGATATGATTGCTTTATGGTAGCCTAAATCTATGTGATTGGTGGTCAGTCTATGTGATTGACTCACAGTAGTCTTGCCGAACACTAATGAATGAATCCTTTTTGTATGCCATAAAGCTTTATGGCATACAGCATATTATACTCATATTCATGATACACTATTTGAAGCTTTGTTACTTTTTCTTCAAGAAAACACTGTGATGCTAATCTGATACACAGTGTCTCCAGTTATGAGACAGGCATACTACAGGCAATGTAATTATTTGAAAGCAAAGTTATGACAGTAAGAAATCAAACATATTATTAATATCACATTAAATATCACTCACCTTATGCTCAAGTAAGGATAGGCTATCCACTTTAATACAAGTGGTGCACTGACGTTCTACACAACCACTACTTAGATGTTAATGAAAACTATGTCACATAATTCTCGCCACATAGTTATTATATTCTCATATGAAGGCACACATATAAGCAACAGACTGAAGGGCACACACAGAGCTTTGTGCACACCAGCACCCAGGAGAAAGGAGCACTGACCCCACAAGAGACTGACCCAGACTTGCCCGTGAGTGTCCAGGAGTCCCCAGCGGAGGCGTGGGTCGGTGGTCTGCTGAAGACTTGGGGGCACTTGAGGGCCCTGAGTGTAGCAGGTGTACAGGGGAACATTTGAAGGAGGTCACCATTATCTTCACTACCTCCACGATAGTATAAGTAAGGAAGTGTTAGTCGCTCAGTCATGCCTGACTCTTTGTGAACGAATGGACTGCACCTCACCAAGCTCCTCTGTCCATGAGATTTTCCAGGCAAGGATTCTGGAGTGGGTAGCCATCTCCTTCTCCAGGGGATCTTCCCAACCCAGGGATCAAACCCAGGTCTTCTGCATTGCAGGCAAATTCTTTACCAACTGAGTTACAAGGGAAGCCCCCAGGATAGTTTGGCCCCAGATGACTTCCTTGGTGACTCAGACAGTAAAGCATCTGCCTACAATGTGGGAGACCTGGGTTTAATCCCTGGGTTGGGAAGATCTCCTGGAGAAGGAAATGGCAACCCATACCAGTATTCTTGCCTGGAGAATCCCATGGATGGAGGAGCCTGGTAGGCTACAGTCCATGGGGTTGCAAAGAGTTGGACATGACTGAATGACTTCACTCACTCAAATAACAGGTAGGGAACACAGCTCCACCCATCAACAGAAAATTGGGTTAAAGATTTATTCATGGCCCCTCCCATCAGAACAAGACCCAGTTCCCCTCTCAGTCAGTCTCTCCCATAAGGAAACTTCCATAAGCCTCTTATCCTTCTCCGTCAGAGGGCCGGCAGACTGAAAATCACAGTCACAAAAAACTAACCAATCTGATGACATTGACCACAGCCTTGTCTAACCAACGAAACTATAAGCCATGCCATGTAGGGCCAAGCAAGACAGACGGGTCATGGTGGAGAGGTCTGACAAAATGTGGTCCCCTGGAGAAGGGAATGGCAAACAACTCCAGGATTCCTGCCTTGAGAACCCCATGAACAGTATGAAAAGGCAAAAAGATAGGACACTGAAAGATGAATTCCCCAGGTCAGTAGGTGTCCAAGATGCTACTGGAGATCAGTGGAGAAATAACTCCAGAAAGAATGAAGAGATGGAGCCAAAGCAAAACAACACCCAGTTGTGGATGTGACTGTGATGGAAGTGAAGTCTGATGCTGCAAAGAGCAATATTGCATAGGAACCTGGAATGTTAGGTCCATGAATCAAGGCAAATTGGGAGTGGTCAAACAGGAGATGGGAAGAGTGAATGTCGACATTCTAGGAATCAGTAGACTAAAATGGACTGGAATGGATGAATTTAATTCAGATGACCATTATATCTACTTCTGTGGGCAGGAATCCCTTCAAAGAAATGGAGTAATCATCATAGTCAACAAAAGAGTCCAAAATGCAGTATTTGGATGCAATCTCAAAAATGACACAGTGATCCTTTTTCATTTTCAAGGCAAACCATTCGATATAACGGTAATCGAAGTCTATGTCCCAACCAGTAACACTGAAGAAGCTGAAACTGAACAGTTCTATGAAGATCCACAAGACCTTCTAGAACTAACATCCCCAAAAGATATCATTTTCATTATAGGGGACTGGAATGCAAAAGTAGGAAGTCAAGAAACACCTGGAATAACAGGCAAATTTGGCTTTGGAATACAAACCAAAGCAGGGTAAAGGCTAATAGAATTTTGCCAAGAGGATGCACCGGTCATAGCAAACACCCTCTTCCAACAACACAAGAGAAGTCTTTAACCATGGACATAACCAGATAATCAATACGGAAATCAGACTGATTATATTCTTTGCAGCCAAAGATAGACAAGCTCTATATTGCCAGCAAAAACAAGACCGGGAGCTGACTGCGGCTCAGATCATGAACTCCTTATTGCCAAATTCAGACTTAAATTGAAGAAAGTAGGGAAAACCACTAGGCCATTCAGGTATGACCTAAATCAAATCCCTTACAATTATACAGTGGAAGTGACAAACAGATTCAAGGAATTAGATCTGATAGACAGAGTGCCTAAAGAACAATGGATGGAGGTTCCTGACATTGTACAGGAGGCAGAAATCAACATCATCCCCAAGAAAAAGAAATGCAAAAGGAAGAATGATTGTCTGAGGATGCCTTACAAATAGCTGTGAAAATAAGAAAAGCAAAGGCATCTGAATGCAGAGTTTCAAAGAATAGCAAGGAGAGGTAAGAAAGCCTTCCTCAGTGATAACTGCAAAGAAATAGAGGAAAAAAACAGAATGGGAAAGACTAGAGATCTCTTCAAGAAAAGTACAGATAGCAAGGGAACATTTCATGCAAACATGGACACAATAAAGGATAGAAATGGTGTGGACCTAAAAGAAGCAGAAGACATTAAGAAGAGGTGGCAAGAATACATAGAAGTCACTCAGTTGTGTCCGACCTTTTGCGACCCCATGGACTGTAGCCCACCAGGCTCCTCCCTCCATGAGATTCTCCAAGCAAGAGTACTGGAGTGGGTTGCCATTTCCCTCTCCAGAGGATCTTCCTGACACAGGGATCAAACCCGGTCTCCTGCATTCCAGGCAGACGCTTTAACCTCTGAGCCACCAGGGAAGCCCTAGTGGACTATACAAAAAAGATCTTCATGACCCAGATAATCATAATAGTATGATCACTCATGTAGAGCCAGACATCCTGTAATGTGAAGTCAAGTAGGCCTTAGGAAGCATCACTATGAACACAGCTAGTGGAGGTGATGGAATTCCACTGCACTTATTTCAAATCCTAAACAGGATGCTATGAAAGTGTTGCACTCAAAATGTCAGCAAATTTGGAAAACTCAGCAGTGGCCACAGGACTGGAAAAGGTCAGTTTTCATTCCAATCCCAAAGAAGAGAAGTGAAAGTCCTCAGTCGTGCCCAACTCTTTGCAACTCCATGGACTATGTCCATGGAATTCTCCCGACCAGAATACCAGAGTGGGTAGCCTTTTGCTTCTCCAGGGCATCTTCCCAAACCAGGTCGAACACAAGTTTCCCGCATTGCAGGCAGATTCTTTATCAGCTGAGCCACAAGGGAAGTCCATCTCAAAGAAAAGAAAATGCTAAAGAATGTTCAAACTACAACACAATTGCACTCATCTCACACTCTAGCAAGTTAATGCTCAAAATCTCGAAGCCAGGCTTCAACAATACATGATCTGTGACCTTCCAGATGTTCAAGCTGGATTTAGAAAAGGCAGAAGAACCAGAGATCAAATTGCCAACATCTGCTGGATCATGGAAAAAGCAAGAGAGTGCCAGAAAAATATCTACTGCTTTACTGACTATGCCAACGCCTTTGTGTGGATCACAATAAACTGTGGAAAATTCTTCCAGAGATAGGAATACCACACCACCTGACCTGCCTCTTGAGAAATCTGCATGCAGGTCAGGAAGCAACAGTTAGAACTGAACATGGAACAATAGACTTGTTCGAAATAGGGAAAGGAGTATATCAAGGCTGTGTATTGTCACCCTGCTTATTTAACTTATATGCAGAGTACATCATGAGAAATGCTGGGCTGCATGAAACACAAATTGGAATCAAGATTTCTGGGAGAAGTATCAATAACTTCAGATATGCAGACGACACCACACTTATGTTTTTTTTTTTTAAGTGAAGAAAGTGAAGAAGAACTAAAGAGCCTCTTGCTGAAAGTGTAAGAGGAGAGGGAGAAGTTGGCTTAAAACTCAACATTCAGAAAACGAAGATCATGATATATGGTCCCATCACGTCATGGCAAATAGATGGGGAACAGTGTAAACAGTGACAGACTTTTCTTGGGCTCCAAAATCACTGCAGATGGTGACTGCAGCCATGAAATTAAAAGATGCTTGCTCCTTGGAAGAAAAGCTATGACTGACCTAGATAGCATATTAAAAAGCAGAGACATTACTTTGCCAACAAAGATCTGTTTGGTTAAAGCTACAATTTTTCAGTAGTCATATATGGATGTGATAGTTGGACTATAAAGAAAGCTGAGCACGAAAAAATTGATGCTTTTGAACTGTGCTGTTGGAGAAGACTCTTGGGAGTCCCTGGACTGCAAGGAGATCCAACCAGTCCATTCTGAAGGAGATCAGTCCTGAATATTCATTGCAAGGTCTGATGCTGAAGCTGAAGCTTTGATATTTTGGCCACCTGATGTGAAGAACTGACTCATTTGAAAAGACCCTGATGCTGGGAAAGTTTGAAGGCAGGAGGAGAAGGGGATGACAAAGGATGAGATGGTTGGATGGCATCACTGACTCAATGGATATGAATTTGAGTTAATCTCCATGAGTTGGTGATTCACTAGGAGGCCTGGTGTGTTGCAGTCCATGGGGTCACAAAGAGTTGGACACACTGAGTGACTGAACTGAAATGTATTAACTATATGGTATGAAGATTATTTTCTATTCATTATGTGGAAATGGATCATCACGAAAGTCTTCATCCTCCTGGTCTTCACACTGAGTAGGCTGAAAGTGAAAGTGAAAGTCACTCAGTTGTGTCCTATGCTGCTACTGAAGAGGAGGAGAAAAAGGAGGGTTGGTCTTGTTTTTCAGGGATAGCAGATACAGAAGCAGTGGAGGAGGCAAAAGAGGCAGGCACACTCCGTGTAACCTTATAAAAATGCATCATAGTTTATGTCTGATTCCTTTGCTTTTTCATTTCTCCAAAAATGATTCTATATGGTACCAATCCCTCGTCCACTGTCTGTTTTAGTTTCAATACTCATATCATAAAAGGATTCATGTTTTAAAAAAGTCAAAGGCAGTCTTCAATAATCAGAACTCTTCCGTCAGGCTATCTGTTGTCAATTTCTTTTGTCTGTTTCTGGCACCGCTTCTTCATTTTCTTCAGCATTGGTTCGGAAGTGCTCATCTCCATCAGATTGTCTTCTGTTTGTCCCTTTGATGTGATGTCTACTAGCTCTTGAGTTTCTCTAAGATCCATATCTTGAAACCCTTTACACTCCACCTTTTTTTTTTTTCTTTTTCCTTCTATATCCACATGATTTCCTTGATTGGCTCTTTGTAACGCCAATGAAGTCATGTGCAACATCTGGACACAGTTTTCCCAGAAGGAGTTTATTGTTTCAAGTTTGATGGATTTCACAGTTTTTTCTACAACAGTGATGGCATCTCCAAGAGTGTAATCCTTCCAGACTTTCATGATGTTTCATCAGGATTCTCTTCCATAGAGTTGACAGTCCATTGTAAACATCCTTATGACCCTCTGGTCTAAAGGTTGAATTAGAGACATTGTATTTAGGGGCAAGTAGGCCACATTGGTGCTTTTGGTGCTGAACTCATGGGGTTCTGGGTGACTATGGGAATTACCACCCACCCCACAAAAAAAAAAAAAAAAAAAAAACTTTAAAAGGCCATTCCCCATCCCTTACTGGTAAGGTATTTCCTGACTTCAGGGAAAAAACATAAATGGAACAAATCCAGAAAAAGTGTTTCATTGTCCAGGTCTTTTTGTTGTACAATTAAAAACAAATAACAAAAAACTGGCAAAAACAAACAACCTTTTCAAGGTTCAGAAGTTAGAAGCATTTGAGAAAAGAGCATTTGCACCAAATGATGAAATTGTCCTATTCCTTCCTGACTTAAAGCCTGGTGCTCACTTCTCTTCCTTACTAATAAATATCCCTTGTGGCATTTTTTCCACCAAGAATGCTTGCATTAAAAACCTGCTCAGGCAGATACCCTTTCTCCTCAATGATTTTCTTAATAGCACCTGGGAACTCATCTGTTGCCTCTCAGTTACCTGTTATCTTGATATTTTTAAGCCAAATTTCTTTCTAAAATTATCAAACCATCCTTTACTGGCATTAAATTCTCCAGCTTTAGATCCTTCACCTTTGTTTTGCTTTAAGTTGTCATATAATGACTTCACATTTCTCAAATCATCTTAGAAATCCAGAGATATGTCTTTCTTAGAGCAATTGTGTACCCACATCAAAACTGCATTTTTAATATGAGATTTTTTAAAAAGTAGTTTGCAAGAAGTACAAGATATTTGAATCTGGTGGAATGATCACAGCAATAGCATTCTTTATTTCCTTTTTAATATAATGGCCCTTACACTGTATTATTTCTCTTGAAGTGGCTGCTGCTGCTGTTGCTGCTAAGTTGCTTCAGTCGTGTCCGACTCTGTGTGACCCCATAGATGGAAGCCCACCAGGCTCCCCCATCCCTGGGATTCTCCAGGCAAGAACACTGGTGTAGGTTGCCATTTCCTTCTTCAATGCATGAAAGTGAAAAGTGAAAGTGAAGTGGCTCAATCATGTCTGACTCTTTTCGACCCCATGGACTGCAGCCCACCAGGCTCCTCTGTCCATGGCATTTCCAGGCAAGAGTACTGGAGTGGGGTGCCATTGCCTTCTCCACTTGAAGTGGCAGGCAACCTCAATTGCAGACCTCAATCACTGATACATATCAAACAATTCAATTTTTTCTTGTAATGTCACATCTCTTCCTGCTTCTTGGGAGCGCTTCCAGCATCACTAGTGACGCTTCATATGGGTCTCTTCGTGTTACCCAAGGTTTAGGGTATTGTGCTAAATATAATGAAAAACGTGCAAGTACCATGAGCCATCACTTTTTACTGTGATACCAATTCACTGGCAAGATCAACTGCTCATGTGGAGATGATTAGTACCACACAGAATTTTAAGCAGATCCTCACAACTCTTGAGCTCATTGTGACAGCAACAGGAGGTTTCTGTGACACTGTGACAGCAGTCCAGTACGTACTGGAGTCAATGTGACACAGGTTTCCTTTAAAATCGCGTCTGTACATTCACTTGCATTTCTCTTGATTGCAAATGGCACCATGTGTGATCTGTGTTTGTGCGCAGAGGTTTTGATAAATCTTAATTTTCACAATAGATTTGTGAATATTTTATGGTAATAAATAATAAAATAGACTAGTATCAACATATATTTTGTGCATTCAAGACATAACTTTTTTTTTTTTTTCAGTATTTCTAGGCTTTGTGACTTGTCTGCATGTTTTTTCAACTTATTGCAAATCTCTGGAGAATTTTCCAATATACTTATTGCAAAAAAAAAATCTGCATATAAGTAACCTACACAGTTCAAACTCATGTTGTCAAGGGTTAACTCTCTATATAAACTCATATAAATACATGTTTAAAGTCTTGAAGAAAATAAAGAAAAAGAAATGGCTGTCTCAAAGGCGGCAACTGGGGAGATTTATAAGAGAAATTTCACTACTTTTAAGTGTGTCATTTATTTTGACTATTTAGGTAGTACGTTGTTGATTTTTTTTCCCCACAGAAACAATATTAAATGTTATTTTTTATTAAAAATGCATTTTAAAAGGGAAGATATACAAGGAATAAAATAATATTTTTCCCTTGAAGACTTTTGCCATAAAATTTTAGATTACAAAGTATTATAACAGACAAATATCTAAGATGACATGAAAAGAACCATCTGATTTTAAGTTGAGCATGGACATTTCAGTGAAAGGAGGCAACATCTCAATTCTAACAGAAGTTTGCTAAATGATCTAAAGGAAATGTCTATAGTCCTATAGAACTAATAATGTGATGTTTGGAAAAAATTAATTTATATGACTGCATAATCATGTCACATTATAGATAAACGCTCACAACAGATAGAAGAAGGTTGTGTGCCATAGTTTCTGAGCTCTAAGGAAGGAATGAGCTGGGGGAAAATACACCTAAACTCATCTCAATATGTCTTCCATAAGCCTTCTCTGTGATTTTTATGTTTTCCATTAACCTCTATGTGCTCCTAAAATATATGGAAAAGGCTCTGTGGGAAAGCCTATGTAACATCCCTGCCTTGCCTCTGAAGGGAATGATCACTAGCTGTCATGAGAGTCTCAAAAGATTAAAATGATGAAGGCACACACCAAGGTTTCACAACACTACTTTACATAAAACAATTCTCTTCCTTTTCTATGCTCAAAATGACTTTGTAAATCTTGATTATAGTGTTTTAAGAAAGCGTTTGGCACTATTAGGACATCAATAAATATTTCTTAAAAGAGTGAACAATTCAGTAGATTGTATAACATATAAAAGACTTTTAAGAAAATTTTTCCTAGAATGATTCTAAAAGCCATAGAACTTCAGCAAAAAAATATATATATATTTTTATTATTGACCAAAAAAATCCTTGCCAATATCACTGGCATACAACCAACTACGTACTCTATCTGCAGGATCTTTAAATTCAATTCAAATATTACTACTTATTTTCATGTTAAACTTTATCTAGAAGGAGTGTATACTCATATACGCCAAATTCAAAGGATATAATTAACTTTATATTGCCAAATTCCCAAGAGAGAAGTCATTAAGCCAAAGTAGTCTGAACTATTGACCTATGTTTAGTGAACAAAGTGTGAACAAGGCATTAAAACAATGTCATTTTACTTGAAGTCAAATAATTGATTTGGTGATTTGGTGTCCTTGCCTTGTGTGCTAAATTGCTTCAGTCCTCTCTGACTCTTTGCGACTCTATGGACTCTATCAGTGTCTTTACTGAAGAGGAAACAAATAATACTTCAGTTTGATTTACTAAGGGCTTCCCTGGTGGCTCAGAGGTTAAAGCGTCTGCCTCCAATGCGGGAGACCTGGGTTTGATCCCTGGGTCGGGAAGATCCCCTGGAGAAGGAAATGGCAATCCACTCCAGTATTCTTGCCTGGAGAAACCCATGGACAGAGAAGCCTAGTACATTACAGTCCACGGGGTCACAAAGAGTCGGACACGACTGAGCAACCTCACCTTCACCTTGATTTACTTTGTCATGGCAGTCATATAAACAATAGAGGTATTTCTTTAGCCCACATAAAAATGGTATTTTCTTTTTTATTGAGTTAGTAGAAAAAGAGCCAATAAAAAATTAAAATCAAAATGATTTAATCAAATAAACAGTGAATTTAACTGTTTGCCAAAAGTTTTCACTTTCATCTCAGGTTCAAAGGATTTGTTAACAAAATAAGCCACTTGTTATATACAAATAAATAATACAAATATTTACTAGAGAATTATCTAGCTTACTTTCAAAATACTAACATTAAAAGAAAAGAAAAATAGAAGAGCAGAAGATACATCACCAAATAGGATTCTGACCAACATCCAGACTTAAACAGTGCTGGGAATTCCCCTGCCACAGTGCATCTGGAGTACCAATTGGGAAAAGGTCTGTGGGTGAGACTTCAAAGACTGCAGTTTGAGGTTCCCACTTATAATCCTAGGATGGACCCAAACTGATAGCATCATCAATCTGTGAGCAAATTGCAAGCTTGGTTTCAGGATAATGATTTGGTTTTGCCATGTAAAACTGGGAATGTTGCTAAGCCTGGGGCTTGATTGCCCTGGCCCCCTCCAGGTCTCAACAATCTCAAGACTCCTCCCCCATCTTATCTAAGGTGCTGCCCTTCTTGCACTCCCAGCAAACAGTCACTTCCAGTCACTCCCAGTCTGGGCAGTGTCCAGGCAGGTTAGAAGCAAGGTCAGAGGCCTGCTCTGCTTTGTCTCTGAAGCTTAAACAGAACTATTTATTTAATTTCCCTAACAATTGTCTGAAACCTAAACTAAATGTTAAAAAATAAACTGTCTAAGAATTTATGTCACCCTTTGATGTACAGATAGTTAGTCTCACACCAGAAAAGTAAAACACAGAGATTCTTAAACTTAAAATACACTATTTAGTTAGATTGCCTTTTAAATCATCACTATACAGATAAGTTCAGACAAAAGAATAGAAATTACTATTCTAGACTTTCCCATTAGCCACAGAGAGGAGGGAAAAAAAGTGAGAATGCAAATTGTAACTGAAAGCAAGATTTATTGCAAAATTCAGACTTAAATTGAAGAAAGTAGGGAAAAGCACTGGACCATTCACATATGACCTAAATCAAATCCCTTATGATTATACAGTGGAAGTGAAAATAGATTCAAGCTATTAGATCTCATAGACAGAGTGCCTGAAAAACTATGGACATTAATTCATGACATTATACATGAGACAGTGATCAAGATCATCCCCAAGAAAAATAAATGCAAAAAGGCAAATTAGTTGTCTGAGAAGGCCTTACAAAAAGCTGAAAAAAGAAGAGAAACAAAAGGCAAAGGAAAAAAGGAAAGACATACCAATTTCACTGTAGTGTTCCAAAGAATCAGTTCAGTTCAGTCACTCAGTCATGTTCAACTCTTTGCAACCCCACGGACTACAACACACCAGGCCTCCCTGTCCGTCACCAATGTCAGGAGTTTGCTCAAACTCATGTCCATTGAGTCGGTGATGCCATCCAACCATCTCATTCTCGGTCATTCCCTTCTCCTCCCACCTTCAGTCTTTCCCAGCATCAGGATCTTTTCAAATGAGTCAGCTCTTCGCATCAAGTGGCCAAAGTATTGGAGTTTCAGCTTCAACATCAGTTCCATTTCACATTCTATTCCAAAGAATAGCAAGGAGAGATTAAAAAAAGCCTTCCCCAGGGATCAGTTCAAAGAAACAGAGGAAAACAGTAGAATGGGAAAGACTAGAGATCTCTTCAAGAAAATTAGAGATACCAAGGGAACACTTCCTACAAAGAGCCATCCAACCATCTCATTCTCGGTCATTCCCTTCTCCTCCCACCTTCAGTCTTTCCCAGCATCAGGATCTTTTCAAATGAGTCAGCTCTTCGCATCAAGTGGCCAAAGTATTGGAGTTTCAGCTTCAACATCAGTTCCATTTCACATTCTATTCCAAAGAATAGCAAGGAGAGATTAAAAAAAGCCTTCCCCAGGGATCAGTTCAAAGAAACAGAGGAAAACAGTAGAATGGGAAAGACTAGAGATCTCTTCAAGAAAATTAGAGATACCAAGGGAACACTTCCTACAAAGATGGGCACAATAAAGAAAAAAAATGGTGTGAACTTAACAGAAGCATAAGATATTAAGAAGAGTTGGCAAGAATAAAAAGAACCATGCAGAAAAGATTTTCATGACCCAGATAACCACAATGGTGTGATCACTCACCTAGAGTTAGACATTCTGGAATGTGAAGCCAAGTGGGCCTTAGGAAGCAACACTATGAAAAAAGCTAGTGGAAGTGATGGAATTCCAGTTTAGCTATTTCAAATTCTAAAAGAGGATGCTATTTAAATGCTGCACTCATTATGCCAGCAAATATGGAAAACTCAGCAGTGGCCACAGGACTGGAAAGGCTCAGTTTTCATTCCAATCCCTAAGGAAGACAATGCCAGATAATGTTCAAACTACTGCACAATTGCACTCATCTCACATGCTAGCAAAGTAATGCTCAGAATTCTCCAAGCCAGGCTTCAGCAATACGTGAGCCGTGAACTTCCAGATGTTCAATATGGATTTAGAAAAGGCAGAGGAACCAGAGATCATATTACCAACATCCATTGGATCATAGAAAAAGCAAGAGAATTCCAGAGAAACATCTATTTCTGCTTTATTGACTATGCCAAAGCCTTTGACTGCGTGGATCATGACAAACTGTGGAAAAGTTTTAAAGAGAAGGGAATACCAGACCCCCTGACCTGCCTCCTGAGAAACCTATATGCAGGTCAAGAAGCAACACTTAAAACTGAACAGGGGACAACAGACTGGTTTCAAATAGGAAAAGGAGTACGTCAAGGCTGTATATTGTCACCCTGCTTATTTAACTTATATGCAGAGTACATCATGAGAAACGCTGGGCTGGAGGAAGCACAAGCTGGAATCAAGATTGCCGGGGGAAATGTCAATAACCTCTGATATGCAGATGACACCACTCTTATGGCAGAAAGCAAAGAAGAACTAAAGAGACTCTTAATGAAAGTGAAAGAGGGTAATGAAAAAGTTGGCGTAAAACTTAACATTCACCCATGGACAGAGAAGACTGGTGAACTACAATCCTTAGGGTCTCAAAAAGTTGGACATGTCTGAAGCGATGTAGCATGTACTCACGTAAATTTTTAAAGATAAAAATGCTGTGCCAGGAAGTAACAATTTATTACCAAGAAAATATTTAAACAGTTTCAGAATTATATGATACTTTTGAATTATATTTTGAATTCCTTTAAGACAGTTGTTAGATTTTTTTCTTTAATTTTTGTTTTTACTCTGGTTTGCTTTACAATACTGGATTGGTGTTGCTGTGCATTGACATGGATCCGCCACGGGTGTACGTGAGTTCCCAATCCTGAACCTCGCTCCCAGCTAAAACAGTTGTTAGATATTAATGCTAATTATTCCTTGTGAAACTTCAGAAATATGTCTCAGGGGGCTCTGAGGAGCTCTGGTTTCTTATGTCTCAGCTAAGAAAGAATTCAGCATGAGGCAAAATGAGTTATTAGAATAGGATGCTTGTGAGGTTTATAAGCAGATGGGCAAGAGGTGCCACCCTGAAACTTAGTGGGCTACAGTTTTATAATCAAAGGGAAAGTGGGGAGGGGAAGAAGAACACCTTTTTCATTCTTAAGTAGATGTCAAGCTTTCATCATCAGTTTCTCCTCCACTTCTAGCAAGGGAGTTTCCTTCTCCCTGCATGGTCAAACTTGGACTGTTATGGCACAACAGAAATGAGCTAAATCAGCAGTAACATATACTAAAATATAGTAATTTCAAGTTTTACTATACTGTCACTTTTTCCTTGTATTTTTGTTTTTAATGCATGCAGACAGGCATGTCATAAGAATCATTAACCTACTCACCTTGCTGGTCAGCAACAGAAATGAGCTAAATCAGCAGTAACATATACTAAAATATAGTAATTTCAAGTTTTACTATACTGTCACTTTTTCCTTGTATTTTTGTTTTTAATGCATGCAGACAGGCATGTCATAAGAATCATTAACCTACTCACCTTGCTGGTCAGCATTTGGGTCTTGTTCCATCATTGTTTTGTTGTTTGGGGACATGTCTCATGCTTCTGTTGCATGGCTTTGTTGCTTAGCAAGGCTGTTTGGTTTTGTTGTTAAGCAAGTCTGCTTTGTTGAATGATCATTAACTTATAGGTGTCTCTCATACTTTTTCCTTTACTTATGATCACTTAGTAGGGTTTACTATTTAATCACCTACTTTGTCCCTTAACTCTGTTACTATCACTTAGAGAAATACCAAAAAACAAACTCACTTAAAAATAATTAAACAGTTTTCCAGTTGGATGATAATTAAAAAAACAAAAAAACAAAAACAAAAACTTAACATTCAGAAAACAAAGATCTCGGCAACTGGTCCCATTACTTCATTGCAAATAGATGGGGAAACAATGGAAATAGTGAGAGAATTTTCTTTTTTTTTTTTTGGCGGGGAGGGGGAGCTCCTAAATCACTGCAGATGGTGACTGCAGCCATGAAATTAAAAGATGCTTACTCCTTGGAAGAAAAGCTATGACAAAACTAGACAGTATATTAAAAAAGAGACATTACTTTGCCAACAAAGGTCTGTCTAGTCAAGGCTATGTTTTTTTCAGTGGTCGTGTGTGACTGTGAGAGTTGGACTGTGAAGAAAACTGAGAGCCAAAGAATTTATGCTTTTGAACTGTGATGTTGGAGAAGACTTTTGAGAGTCCCTTGGATAGCAAGGAGATCCAACTAGTCCATTCTGAAGGAGATCAGTCCTGGGTGTTCTTTGGAAGGACTAATGCTAAAGAGAGTTGGACTGTGAAGAAAGCTGAGAGCCAAAGAATTGATGCTTTTGAACTGTGATGTTGGAGAAGACTTTTGAGAGTCCCTTGGATAGCAAGGAGATCCAACCAGTCCATTCTGAAGGAGATCAGTCCTGGGTGTTCTTTGGAAGGATTAATGCTAAAGCTGAAACTCCAATACTTTGGCCACCTAATGTGAAGAGTTGACTCATTGGAAAAGACTCTGATGCTGGGAGGTATTGGAGGAAGGAGGAGAAGGGGATGACAGAGGATGAGATGGCTGGATGGCATCACTGACTCAATGGACATAAGTTTGAGTGAACTCTGGGAGTTGGTGATGGACAGGGAGGCCTCGGGTGCTGCAATTCATGGGGTCACAAACAGTCAGACATGACTGAGCAACTGAACTGAACTGAACTGAAACATACCACAATTTAATTTAAAATATTTATTACCATTCAAAAGAATTCACATCTTTTAACAATCACTCTTCATCCCTCTCCATTTTCTCTCTCAGGCCTAACAACCACTAATCTACTTTCTATCTCTATAGATTTTATTCTGGATATCTCATAGAAACAGGATTACATAATATACGATCTTTTGTGACTGGCTTCTTTTACTTAGCACAATGTTTCCAAGGTTCATCCATGGAATTCTCCAGGCAAGAATACTGGAAAGGGTTGCCATTCCCTTCTCCAGGGGATTTTTACAACCCAGAGATCGAACCTGAGTCTCCTGCATTGCACGCAGATTCTTTACCATCTGAGCTACCAGCCAAGTCCCATCCATGTTGCACTGTGTATCAGTACTTCACTCCTTTTTAATGCTGAGTATTCCATTGTATGGATATATCACCTGTTATCAGTTGATGAACATTTGAATTGTTTCCATGTTTTGGCTATTATGAATAATACTGTTACAACCACCTACGAGTGCAGTTGCTTATTTATGCCGTAAAGGTATGTTTGGTTTTATGAAGAACTATCAAGTTATTTTTCAAAGTGGTTGTACCATTGTATATTTCCTCAGTTGTGTATGAGAATTCCCATTACTTCACATCCTTGAAAGCATTTATTGTCTTTGAAAATTTTTGCTACAATAGTGGAAAAGAAATGTTATCTCATTGCAGTTTTTATTTGCACTTTCTTAATCATTATGCTTAGCATCTTTTTATGTGCACAGTACCCTATTTTATATTTTGGAAAAATATCTGTTCAAACTATTCACTGATGTTAATGGGGGTGTTAGGACTCTTTCGATATTCAATAGCTTATTATAAAAATTATTTCTAATCTTTTTTCCATTCTGTGGATTGCCTTATCCACTTCTTGTTAGTATAATTTGCCATGCAAAAGTTTTTAATTTTAATGAACTTCAATAAGCCACTTCTTTTCCCTTTGGTATCATAATTAAAACGAGTTTACCTAACTTAAGATCATAAAGACTTACTCCCAAATTTTATCCTAAGAGTTTTATTAGTTTTGTTATTACATTCAGTTCTAACAGTCTTTGCAACTATTTAAATTTAATTTTTGCCTGTAGTGTGAAGTAGGAGTCCAACTTCATTTTTGTGAGTGAGCATACCCAATTATCTTAGGATCACTTTTGAAATTGCTATTCTTTCTCTTTGAATTATTTTGTCATCTTGTCAAAAATTGACCATAATATGAAAAGTTTATGTCTAGACTCAACCGTATTTCATTGACATATGTCTTTCTTTATGCAACTACTACACAGTTTTGCAGTAAGTTTTAAAGTTTGGAAATCTTCCCTATTTCTTCTTATCAAGATTATTTTGGCTATTCTGCATCTCTTGTGTTTCTATATGGATTTTAGTAACCGTCTGTCCTTTTCTGCCAAAAGAAAAACGAAGGGGCAGGCTGGGATTTTGATAGGGATTTTGCTGAATTTATAAGTTGATTTAGGGTACACCATCATCATTTTCTACATGGACTTTCTAATGCCCTCACAACTGATCTTTTCACTTCAATCCTTGCCCTTCAAATATGTTCCCCATATGGAACTAAAGTGATTAAAGAAAAACAAACTAGATTATATTCCTCTTCATTTTATAAATCCCCAAAGCCTCATCCAGAGTAAAATCAAAGATCCTTAAGTTTAATGACCCTATATCCACCTTTCTCCTGTTGCTACTCTGATTTCATCTCTTACAGTGGTCCTACTTAGTCACTCATTTGAACTACCCTGAGTTGATCATGAATCATTCTCAGCAGGCTCTACTTCAGACTTTTTTATATTCCTCGTTAATTCTGCCCTGTCCTTCCTCTCCAGACATTCTGCACTTTCCTCAGGTCTCAGGTACAATATCATATTATTAGGGGTCCTTCTTGATCCTTTTGTCTAAAATAGCATCTCTCCATCTGTCTCTATTTTCTGATATCCTTTGTTTTTCTTCAGAGCACTCATTACTGCTTGACACGTAATATATGCATACGTTTTTTTTTAGTATTTATCTTCCCCAATAAGTAAGTTTCATGTAAACAAGGATTTTGTTTTGTTCACTATTTTATCCCCAGTGCTTAGAATGGTGTCTCTACAACGCAGGCACTCATAAATATCTGTTGAAAGATGAACAAAATATTTTAAGACTACCTAATGGCTACAGATGAAATAGCCAATTCTACTAGGATTCTGTTATACAATGTTATATGCAGATAATACATAATTAAACTTATCTCTCTTACTTTCAATATTATTATTCAAGCAGTACATCTACTTTAAAACACATGTCAAATGAATTTGAAAACTATGTGAATGAGCCTTCCTTGAATCTAATTTTCAGCAAGTCAAAAATACTGAGGTCTCATAATCACTATCAGTCTTAGCAAGCAGTTAAATTCATATCACTATGTTTTAAAATCAAAGAATCATTGGTACCTCATAAACAATATTCTAGAAGAATACTAAGACTATTAAGAAGCCAAAGAGCATTAAACTTCTTCACAATTCTGTTTCCACTTTCCATGATCTGGATTGTACCACTAGGAAGATTCATTGTCGAACAGAACCTTGCTTACAATTGGCTATCTTACTCGTTTCTTCTCTAACTTGGGCTTGCCTTGTGGCTCACTGGTAAAGAATCTGCCTGCAATATGGGAGACCTGGCTTCGACCCCTGGGTTGGGAAGATCCTCTGGAGAAGGGAAAGGCTACCCACTCCAGGATTCTGGCCTGGATTCTGTACAGTCCATGGGGTCACAAAGAGTTGGACACGACTGAGCGACTTTCACTTTCACTCACTTCTCTAACATTGCATAGTAATTCTTTAAAACCAAGATAATATAATTTGCTACTATTTATTCTCTTGTATGCATCTGGTGACGTTGATAATAGAGGTGACATAATTCTAAGTACAGGTCAGTTTTGTACTTATGAACTGCCACTCAAAAAGAAAGAATTCCTGCAGGATAAAAGTTTCAGTGTGCATAAAGGAGGATACAGTAATAGTATAGTATGAAAAATAACAGAATTATAAATGTATGAGAAGCAGCATAGGAATCGAGTCAGGAAGACCTTATTTTCAATGCCAACTCTTTGCTTTCATAAGAATAGTAATAATGATGAAAAGTTACACATGAAGGAACTTACTTCTTTTCCTCTAAAAGGGAAATAGCAAACAATTTTAGAGCACCTAACAAAGTGCCAGGGATATGGCAGTACTTTAAAAATATGTGGTTCAACTCCTTTGACAGATATCTCAAATGGGCATGAGACTAGGTGTAAAGTCAAGGGTTTCATGAACATGAGGCAGGTGGGATAGTGAAATGAACTGTTGAGAATCCCATTATCATTTTTAAAGGAACTGGTATCTTCATAATACAATCACATAAAACTATGAATACATTTTACAAAATTGAATACTAAAATAAATTGGCAAAGTGTGAGAATTTTGAAGAGTTCATAAATTAGGAATCAAATAATCTATTCTGTATTTATCTTTTTGCCTTTAAAATATTCTTAATAGATTTTTTTTTTAATTTCAAAAGTCAAATATGCTACTCAGTCCACATCCTGACAACAGTGGTTGAAAACCTGGTGGATATATTTCCAGTCTTTTGTATATAATCATATAACTGTTTGTGTACATGTGAAGTCACTTCAATAGTGTTTGACTCTTTGTGACTCTATGAACTGAAGCCCACTAGGCTTCTCTGTCCATGGGGTTCTCCAGGCAAGATTACTGCAGTAGGTTGCCATGCTCTCATCAAGAGGATCATCCTGACCCAGAGATGGAGGGAACTGTGTCTCTTAAGTCTCCTGAATTGGGAGGCAGACTCTTTACCACTAGTGCCACCTGGGAAGCCCTGGAACTATTTACATAGGATTTTTATGAATTGCTTGAATTTGTTTTATATATATATATATATATAAAACACATATAATATATAAGATATATATATATGTATAAATATATATATTATACAAATATAATAGATATAATGTATATTATATATATAACACATATATTGTAATATATAATACTATATATATATGCAGGTCAGGAAGCAACAGTTAGAAATGGACATGGAACAACAGACTGGTTCCAAATAGGAAAAGGAGTACATCAAGGCTGTATATTATCACCCTGCTTATTTAACTTATATGCAGAGTACATCATGAAATGCTAGGCT
>SJXQ01000581.1:247381-396311 GCA_006408695.1 Aepyceros melampus | reverse complement strand
AGGAGATCCAACCAGTCCATTCTGAAGGAGATCAGCCCTGGGATTTCTTTGGAGGGAATGATGCTGAAGCTGAAACTTCAGTACTTTGGCCACCTCATGCGAAGAGCTGACTCATTGGAAAAGACTCTGATGCTGGGAGGGATTTGGGGCAGGAGGAGAAGGGGACAACCGAGGATGAGATGGCTGGATGGCATCACTGACTCGATGGACGTGAGTCTGAGTGAACTCCGGGAGTTGGTGATGGACAGAGAGGCCTGGCGTGCTGTGATTCATGGGATTGCAAAGAGTAGGACACGACTGAGCGACTGAACTGAACTGATATATATGTATCTCCTGAAGTTTATTTTGGAAAATTCTAGGTATCAATCAATGATATTACTATAATTCATCATCCAAATCAAGAAAGGCTATGCCATTAAAACTCACCTTTGTACAGTTCAGTTCAGTTGAGTAGCTCAGTTGTTTGTGACCCCATGGACTGCAGCACTCCAGGCCTCCCTGTCCATCACCACCTCCAGAGGTTTACTTAAACTCATGTCCATTGAGTCAGTGATGCCATCCAACCATCTCATCCTCTGTCATCTCCTTCTCCTCCTGCTCTCAATCTTTCCCTGCATCAGAGTCTTTTCCAATGAGTCAGTTGTTTGCATCAGGTGGCCAAAGTATTGGAGTTTCAGTTTCAGAATCAGTCCTTCTGATGAACATTCAGGACTGATCTCATTTAGGATGGACTGGCTGGATCTCCTTGCAGTCCAAGGGACTCTCAAGAGTCTTCTCCAACACAAAAAGCGTCAGTTCTTCAGTGCTCAACTTTCTTTATAGTCCAACTCTCACATCCATACATGACTACTGGTAAAACCATAGCCTTGACTAGACACACCTTTGATGGCAAAGTGATGTCTCTGCTTTTTATTTAATATGATATTTAGGTTAGTCATAACTTTTCTTCCAAGGAGCAAGCATCTTTTAATTTCATAGTTGTAGCCACCATCTGCAGTGATTTGGACCCCCCACCCCGTGCCAAAAAAAGAGTCTATCACTGTTTCCATTGTTTCCCCATCTATTTCCCATGAAGTGATTGGCTTGATGCCATGATCTTAGTTTTCTGAATGTTTAGCTTTAAGCCAACTTTTTCACTCTCTTCTTTCACTTTCATCAAGAGGCTCTTTAGTTCTTCTTTACTTTCTGCCATAAGGGTGCTGTCATCTGCATATCTGAGGTTATTGATATTTCTCCCAGCAATCTTGATTCCAGCTTGTGCTTCATCCAGTCCAACATTTCTCATGATGTACTGTGCATAGAAGTTAAATAAGCAGAGTGACAATATACAGCCTTGACGTACTCCTTTCCCGATTTGCAACCAGTCTGTTCCATGTCCAGTTCTAACTGTTGCCTCCTGACCTGCATACAGATTTTTCAGGAGGCAAGTCAGTTGGTCTGGTATTCCCATTCTTTAAGAATTTTCCACAGTTTGTTGTGATCCACATAGTGAAAGAATTTGCCGTAGCAAATATGTGCATATAAATATATATTAATTTCTATATTCAAACGAATTCTTACAGTGGGTAGATGGCATTTCTTGCCCCAATGTTTTTGCTCATACCCATGTGAGGATTATACGTCTCACTCTTGATGCTCACTTGGCATTCCATGTGCATTACTTTGGCCATGAAAAGTAAATGCAATGATATTTATTAAGTGAAAATTTAAGTATCAATATATGTTCCAACATGTTTCTGTTTTTCTCTCTAAAATGATATCTTAAATATTGTAGATAATGACTATTTCACCAGGCTGACCTACGGGTGACACTATAACAAACCTTTGCTGCTGCTCCTGCTGCTAGGTCACTTCGGTCGTGTCCGACTCTGTGCAACCCCATAGACGGCAGCCACCAGGCCCCCCGTCTCTGGGATTCTCCAGGCAAGAACACTGGAGTGGGTTGCCATTTCCTTCTCCAATGCAGGAAAGTGAAAAGTGAAAGTGAAGTCGCTCAGTCGTGTCTGACTCTTAGCGATCCCATGGACTGCAGCCTACCAGGCTCCTCCATCCATGGGATTTTCCAGGCAAAGTACCGGAGTAGGGTGTCATTGCGAGGAATGTGGAATTTGAGTTAGGAAGCAATCTTGTTAACTATTAGCTTGCTAGACTATGCAAAATGTGATGAGAAAAAAAAGGGGGAAAATCACTGATATATGAAACCTGAAAAATACAAGATACTAGTGAATATAACAAAAAAGAAGCAAACTCACAGATACACAAAACAGACTAGTGGTTACCAGTGTCGGGGAGGGGCAGTACAGGGATGGGGAATGGGAGATGTAACTTATTTGGTATAAAATAGGTTACAAGGATGCACTGCATAACATGGGGGATATAGCTAGTATTTTGTAATAGCTTTAAATAAGAGCACAGTCTTTAAACAGTGTATATTAAAATAAATAAATAAAATTTCCTCTATAATTAAAAAAATATCTGGATGAATGAGGCAAAGTTTAAGAGTCAGAGAAAGATTTAAAGGTAAGCCACTGCTGGCTTTGAAGATGGAGGAAGAGATTGAAAAAATCCAGGAATGCAAGAGATCTCTAAAATCTGCAGGAGGCAAGAAAACATTTTCTCCTGGGACGTTTAGATGGCCTACAGGCCTACTTGTACCATGATTTTAGCCTAGTGTCACCTATTACAGAATTCCAATATCTAGAACTGTAAGATAACAATTTTTTCTTGTGAAGACACTAAGTTTGCACCAATTTGTTCCCAAAACAGTAAGATTTTGGTACCTGGACATGAGGCATTGCTACATTAACTATCTAAGAAATGGAAAGAGAGAAAAAGGGGTACTATTTAGAAGATTTTTTTTAACCTCTAACTCTATATATCATCAAGAATTTTAATTTTTATGTTTGCAATAAGATAGAGATGTATGCTTTTATTTTCTTGCAGACAAAAGCAGCTATTCTGGCAACTTCATTTTTTTCTCTAGTTATTCTATTTTCAACTTCTTATATTTTATTTCATTTTCTTTCTTCTCATCTTCCCTGAGATAACCAAAGAATCATATGTATCAGATCAGAGTTACATATTTACTAATAGTCTGATGATACAAGCTAGTAGCAAATACAAGTATAGCAGAGAGAAATTTGGAACACCAATGATGGCTCCCAGGGCCATTATATAATTCTTTAGACATGAATTTTTAACCTGGAATACCAGATGAGGTTTCCAAGTAAGATATGTGAGTTACTCCACAGAGCAGGAAACATTAAGCTTATGAAGAATTTTTAGTTTATATCTAGGTAAGTGATCTTAATATTTTCTATGAAATTAAACCTCACATATCCTAGGTTTGTTTGCTATAAGCAATCCTAGCCAAAGACATCTTTCTAAGAGTGTTCCATTGATAAGGACTCTTTCTACTAAATCACCCACAATGCAGGAGACATAGGAGATACATGTTCAACTCCTGGCTCAGAAAGATCCCCAAAGAAGGAAATGGCAACCTATTTCCCATAGGCAGGGGGTCTGGCAGTCTGCAGTCCCTCGACTTGCAAAGAATCGGACGTGACTGAGCATGCATGCACTTCCTATCAAATATCAATAGTTTATTTCCTGAGACCTTTAAGAAGAGTAGACTGGATCAACTGTGTTCTTTCTTTCCCTCAAATCATCTCTCCAATAAAGATATATAAATTACACAGCAATTGTTTCATCTCTTTCCTCCCCAGAGCTCCAGAAATCTATTAAGTCTGTTTGGTGTTTTTTAGAAATACCACTGTCTTGATATAATTTGGTCTTAAGTGGATAAATACAATGGCATTTCAGGTCAAGAAATAGAAATTCCCATTCAATTTAGTGCTTGTTACATGAATTTGGTTGTAATTACCTATAACATGACAACAGTAACTCCTAGCAACTGTTTCAGGTGAATTAAGGAATGGCGTTTTTAAGATACTGTTATCTCTGTTGGCATAATTATTTTATTATAGCACTACCATTTTCCCTGATCTGACGCTTATGCAAACCCCTTCAAAAATATTTGTAAAACTCTCAGCTGTTCAAGACATAAAAGTGTGATAAAAGAACTCACGTTCTATTCTATGACATAAAGCAAAGCAAGATCCTCTATGACCCACCTCCCAGAGTAATGGAAATAAAAGCAAAAATAAACAAGTGGGATCTAATTAAACTTAAAAGCTTTCGTACAGCAAAGGAAACTATAAACAAGGTGAAAAGACAACACTCAGAAAGGGAGAAAATAATAGCAAATGAAAAAACTAGCAAAGGATTAATTTCCAAAGCACATATGCAGTTCATGCAACTCAATACCAGAAAAACAAAGAACCCGATCAAAAAGTGGGTAGAAGACCTAAACAGACATTTATCCAAAATAGACATACAAATGGCTCATAAATTCATGAAAAGATTCTCAATATTGCTCATTATTAGAGAAATGCAAATGAAATCTACACTGAGATATCATCTCACACAGGTCAGAATGGTCATCATCAAAAAATGTAGAAACAGTAAATGCTGGAGAGGACGTGGAGAAAAGTGAGCCCTCTCACACTGTTGATGGGAATGTATACTGATAAAGCCACTACAGAAGACAGTGTGGAGATTTCTTTAAAAACTAGGAATAAAGCTACCATATGACTCAACAATACCACTACTGGCCATACACTCTGAGAAAACTATAATTGAAAAAGACACATGCATCCTAATGTTCATTGTGGCACTGTTACAATAGTTAGGGCATGGAAGCAACCTAGATGCCCATCAACAGATGAATGGAAAAAGCAGCTGTGGTACATATACACAAAGGAATATTACTCGGTCATGAAAAGGAAAAAAAAAGTGAGCCCTCTCACACTGTTGATGGGAATGTATACTGATACAGCCACTACAGAAGACAGTGTGGAGATTTCTTTAAAGACTAGGAATAAAGCTACCATATGACTCAACAATACCACTACTGGCCATACACTCTGAGAAAACTATAATTGAAAAAGACACATGCATCCTAATGTTCATTGCAGCACTGTTACAATAGTTAGGGCATGGAAGCAACCTAGATGCCCATCAACAGATGAATGGAAAAAGCAGCTGTGGTACATATACACAAAGGAATATTACTCAGTCATGAAAAGGAAAACACTTGAGCCAGTGCTAATGATGTGGATGAAACTAGAGCCTATTATACAGACTGAAGTTAAGTCAGAAAGAGAAAAACAAATATCATATATTAACACATATATATGGAATCTAGAAAGATGGTACTGATAGACCTATTTGCAGGGCAGTAGTAGATATATGGAGAGGGCGATGGCACCCCACTCCAGTACTCTTGCCTGGAAAATCCCATGGGTAGAGGAGCCTGGTAGGCTGCAGTCCATGGGGTGGCTAAGAGTTGGACACGACTGAGCGACTTCACTTTCACTTTTCACTTTCATGCACTGGAGAAGGAAACGGCAACCCACTCCAGTGTTCTTGCCTGGAGAATCCCAGGGACGGGGGAGCCTGGTGGGCTGCCTCTATGGGGTTGCACAGAGTCGGACACGACTGAAGTGCCTTAGCAGCAGCAGCAGCAGTAGAGACACAGACTCATGGACAGGGGGCGGGACCCGGGGCGGGAGAAGTACTAGGTGGGATGAAGGGAGAGAATAGCATGGGAAAGTATACTCTGTCACGTGTACAATAGATAGCTGTGGGAATTTACTGCATGATTCGGGGAGCTCAAACTGGGGTTCTGTGACAACCTAGAGCGTAGAATGGAGTTGGAGGTAGGAGGGAGGTTAAGAAAGGGAAAGTCGCTCAGTCGTGTCAGAGTCTGCGACCCCATGGACTCCTCATGGAATCCTCCAGGCCAGAATACTGGAATGGGTAACCTTTCCTTTCTCCAGGGGATCTTCCTAACCCAGGGACCGAACCCAGGTCTCCCACATTGGGAGCATATTCTTTACCAGCTAAGCCACAAAGGAAAGGCAAGAACGCTGGAGTGGGTAGCCTATCCCTTCTCCAGGGGAACTTCCCCACCCAGGAATCAAACCAGGGTCTCCTGCATTGTAGGTGGATTCTTTACCAGCTGAGCTATCAGGGAAGCCTGAGGTTTATGAGGGAGGAGGCATATGTACACCTCTGGCTGACTCATGTTGATGTACGGAAAAAAACAATATAATATTATAAACCAACTGTCTTTCAACTAAAAGTAAATAAATTTAAAAAATAGAGAGAGAGAGAACTCAAGTTCTTCTGTCATGATTAATTTTCCTACGTTGTACACAATTATTAACTCTTTCCTGCTTTCTAAATATCGTCCCATCCACCAACTTCACTAGTCATTTTCATGCTTACATCTGGTTTCTTCGTTTCTTACGACGCACAGTAACTTAGAGTTCAAGGCAACACATTGGCATCCGCACCGTTAGTCTAAAACCTGACTGCATCTTTGCTTATTTCACACCTGTATATACAAACCGGTGCTCTCCGAAGGAAGCTGTATTCCCTGGTTTCCTACACAAATTCATCCAATATGGTATGGAAAGAAAATATTAGAATTTCTTTTTACTTTAATCTCATACTTAAAAACTCTCTCTTTTGTGTCTTATCATGATCATGATACAATAACAAGCACATATTATGTACAATTAAATATACATTTGTTGAAATAGCACTTCAGAAAACATTCCACTGAGTAAACTGGGGTTTCAAAAGAGTTTGAAGATCATTGCATCAAATTATTCCTATTTAAATATATACATATATGAACAATCAGAAGATTTTTCTTCTAGAACATGTTTTTTATTTTTTTCTTTGCCAAAATGTCTCAAAAATTATAAAATATATTTTCACTATTATTTTATTTTGAAAAAATTATTCCTAAAGAGACAACAATGAGTATTTCCCTAAAAGTTATATGTAATTTGTATATCAGTGTTTCATTGATTTTCTCTTTTAGAGCTCCACAACTTTTTAATATCTACGTATTAAAGCATTTCTCTAAAGAAATAAAAGTTACATTACTACAAAATGTTTTACTTATTTATATATATTTTAAAAAAAAACTTTACTTCCATAAATAGTATTTTGGTATAACACGCATTTTTGTATTACATTCTAAGTAGAATGGTTCTACTTCCCAGGACTATTCAGACATAAATTAAATTAATAAATACCAATGCTTAGTATTATATAATTGTAAGTCTTGAAAGCTGGTTTCCAAGATGTGCTCTGACAGGTTAGACAAAAGTCCTCAGTAAATATTTCACTTTTTCTAAGTTTCCAGTTTCTCCTCTATAAAATGAGAAGCATAGTTAAGAGCATGTGCTTTGTACAGAACTGGGCCTGAATTCTGGCTCCATCACTACAAATTCCTGTTTATTTGTGCAAGTGTCTTCTGCTCTATAAGCATTAGTTTCCTCTTCTGTAAAATTAGTTTAATAAGCTTAACTCAAAGGATTGTCATTAGATTTAATGCAATAATGCAAATAAAGCAATTTAATTCAGTAAAGAATCACTAATGTTAGCTATTTTGATTACCCGATATGCAGATTTCTAGTAAAATTTCCAAATACGACTATGCAAGTCTGAATGTGTATCTGACGCTTTTCAAAGTGCTTTCACCTGGGTCAGGATATTTCTAGAAAGCAATTATTGTTATACAAAGTTTTACCATTAAAACATTGGAATCTAGGGGTTAGGGTAATTTCGTACAGCCACAATTCACAGATGATGTGTTTAGTTGTTCAGTCATGCTCAACTCTTTATGATCCCATTGATCCCATTGACTGTAGCCCACCAGGTTCCTCTATCCATGGAATTCTCCAGCAAGAATACTGGATGGGTTACCATGCCCTCCTCCAGGGGATCTTCCCAACCCAGGGGTCAAACCCAGGTCTCTCTCACTGCAGGCAGATTATTCACCATTTGAGCCACGATAGACTATAAATGAGCACACTGAAATTTTATCTAAAACCCTCATGATATTCTCACCATAGCATACTGTCTTCATCAAAGGAGAAAACTAATGAAATGGTTTTTATATAGGTAATTATGCCCCCAGCAATGTGGCAGCAGTATTCTAATGTGCCCTTCATGATTATGGTATGACTTCCATTATTATGTTATATTATAAATCAGAGATTTCACAAAAAAAAGTAAGACTACTAACAAGTTGATCTTCTTCTAGAGAGCTTATCTGGATGAACCTAGCAAGAACACCCACAGAATGAGCTGTTCAAAAGCAGTTGGTATAGAAAAGAAGTTTGAATGACTCAGTGTGAGAAATCAGATGAGAGTTTTTCATTGCTGAGATGGAAAGGGCTTGTGAATGGGGCAGCCTCTAGTGGCTGAGAAGGATTTCCCAGCTGACAAGCAGCAAGAAAACAAGGAACAAGGATGTAGCAAGCCAATCAACACTGCATCAGATTTGGATACGTGCTTCTTATCAAGTTAGATGCATTAATACCTCAGTTGAGAATATTTGGAAACTAAAAATAAACTTTAGCATATTTTATGACTTAAGAGTATTCATAAAATCATTAGACTTGTTTTTAAAGAGCAGGGGGAAAACTCCTCTCACTGAAAAAACATCAAAGCATGTGGAAGACATTGCACAATTGCTTTGTGAATGCAAAGTTGAACTTGTTCAATAAACCAGTTATTTCTTTTGTGTACACAGTAGTTTGTGGTTATATTTTAATAGAAGCACTCAAAACCCCAGAGTAACATTTTAATTTTTTTATGCAAGGAGAATGCAAACTGTTTATAGTTAAATTTTTTAATCTAAATGTGCCCAAATTGTGTAAGATCATTTTCACCAATAGCAAATAAGCCTACTTACAAGTATACCTTCTCGTTGAGGACATGGCAGAACAATTCAGACACAGAACCTTTGAATCACTGACTACATAATTCATCAAGGATTACATTTATGATAGAACAGCACTTAGCAGAACAAGTAGCTTAATGTGTAGTATAAAGTACAGCATCAGCAAGTCTAAAATTGAGAATAGAGTATTATAGATCTTTCTTCTTCTTTTCTTAAAATACACTTAAGTCAACTCTGTTATCCCCAAAACCATAAACTGAAATGGCTTAATATTATGTTTAGGAAACAAATTATTGAAAATACCCAAGCAAAACCTTGACTTTTTCATGTAAAATAAACAACATAAACTTTACAAAATTTATCAGTAGCTAATATAATAAAAATAATTAAAATTCCAAGGTCAACCTTGTTTTATGATTGTTATCATTTATTCATATATAAAATATATAAGATATGTGATATTTCATAAAATAAACTTAATTTCCCAACTATGAACGACTTCTACATGTCTGCAAAATGTTTAAAATATTTGAATGGTTTTATCATTAACAATATATTTTTCTTCAATATGTTTATGAAATTCCTAATGAACTGAATGAAGTTTTACTCCATTAGTTTCTGAGAAAGTTACACAAAATACATTGTTTTCACACAAAACTTTGTCCAAAATAAAATAAAATTTAACATCAAATTTATTTATGTTTCTTCATTGACATTATTAGTAATGAGTAAAAATGATTTCTAGACAAAAATTGCTGAGCTTTAAGCCAACTTTTTCACTCTCCTCTTTCACTTTCAACAAGAGGCTTTTTAGCTCCTCTTCACTTTCTGCCATAAGGGTGGTGTCATCTACATATCTGAGGTTATTGATGTTTCTCTTGGCAATCTTGATTCCAGCTTGTGCTTCTTCCAGTCCAGCGTTTCTCATGATGTACTCTGCATAGAAGTTAAATAAGCAGGGTGACAATATACAGCCTTGATGTACTCCTTTTCCTATTTGGAACCAGTCTGTTGTTTGTATGTGTGTATATATATATATATGTTTATATGTATCCCCTCCCTCTTAAGAGCACTGGTGTTCTAAAAGCTACTTGGAAGGTGGAAAAAGTCTAGCTTTCAAATAGGGACAAGATGTATCCTCTTTTATGTCCGCAGGCAAAGACATGTTCCCACATTAGATTTAGAGAGATGTTTCTTACAAACTACATGAAAGAAATTTTAGGAACAGTGTTCTTTCAGTGAAAGCAAGTTATATTCACTGAGTGACAGGTGTAATGAATTGTATAACAGACCTGCAGTACTGTGTTTCTCAGGCTATATTAAAGCTGGGGAAAACCTAGCTTTCAAACAGAAAAAAAAAAAGTATCTTCCTTTCCATCTACATGTAAAGACTTCTTCTTGTATTATACATATATGTGAATGCTCAGTTGCTCAGTTGTGTCTGACTCTTTGAGACCCCATGGACTGCAGCCTGCCAGGCTCCCTTGTCCATGGGATTTCCCAGGCAAGAATACTGGAGTGGGTTACCATTTCCTACTCTAGGATATCTTACCACCCCAGGGATCAAACCTATGTTTCTGCATTGGTAGGAGGATTCTTTACCATTGAGCCACCTAGGAAGCCCCCGCATTAGATACATAGATATTTGTTATATGCTATATGAAAAAAATTTTAAGCAACCTATTCTTTCAGTGAAAGGAAGTTATACTCAGTGATGATACTACACTCTTAAATATTTCAAACGGATTTTTCTTTCAAGAATAAAGACATTCTATATATAGGCAAAAAAAAAATCTGGGATTTTTGATTGGAATTGCCTTAAACCTATCAATCAGTTTAAAGAAATGAGAAGCAGACTCTATAATCCTGAGTCTTTCAATCTCTGTTCATAGTATATTCCTCCATTTATTTAGTCTGTCTTTCAAATTTTTTAAAAAATATTTTGCAGTTTTCAATGTTTAGGCTTTGTGCAACTTTCATTAGATTTATTTCTAGGTTTTAAATTATTTATAGTACTGTATAACATTAAATTTTCATGATTGTCTCATCTTCAAGTATCTATTTGTATGTTGCTTGTTTATAGAAATATAATTAACTTTTGAATATTGACCTTGGATGCAGTGACCATGCTAAATTCACTTATCAATCCAAAAGCTAGTCTATAGATTCTTTTGGAAAGTTCTCTATAGTCAGTCATGACATATGAAAAATGATTATTTTTTCTTTCTAATTCTTTTTTTTCCCCCCTAATTCTTATGGCTTTTATTTCTTGGCTCAGTGCACTCGCTACCACACTAGTACAATATTAAAATGGTGACCTAAATCACATGTCCAGTATACTACTTATAGGAAAAAGGGAACTGGGACTTTCAAGTACATATATACTTAGAATCTTTGAATCTTTCTGGAAAGATACGCAAAAAACTAGTAACCTGTCACTAAGGCGGACTTCTCTAGTGGCTCAGTGGTAAAGAATCCACCTGCCAAGGCAGGAGACAAAAAAGTTGGGTTCAATTCTTGGGTTGGGAAGATCCCCTGAAGAAGAAAATGGCAACCCACTCCAGTATTCTTGCCTGGAAAATCCCACGGAGAGAGGAGCGGGCTCAGCCTGAACAACTAAGCACATCACTAAGGCAGCAACTGTTGAAACTAGGGGTTACATTTAGAATAAGTGGTGACTTCCTCAGACCCGCCCCAGGCATGCTCTGGAATGCAGGAATAGCCTGTCCCATTTGATTTTAAAACTCACAAGAGTAGAATCACAGCCAAATTCTTACACCAAGAGAGAAGTCCAAATGGGAGGCAGGAAAGGGGGCATTTACCATTGTCTAGAAGGGAACATGAAAGTGAAAGTCGATCAGTCGTGTCCTACTCTTTGGGACCCCATGGACTACACAGTCCATGAAATTCTCCAGGCCAGAATATTGGAATGGGTAGCCTTTCCATTCTCCAGGGGAATCGTCCCAACCCAGGGATCAAACCCAGGTCTCCCGAATTACAGGCGGATTCTTTACCAGTTGAACCACAAGGGAAGCCCTTAGAAGGGAAAGTGGCCCAGAAAAAAAAAAAAAGACTCTTCCCTCTAAAGTAGGTTTTCTGGGCATTTCATGACCCTGCTTTCCTACTGCTTTCTCTTGGCAATTTTCATCAGCATCTCAGTAACTCTCAAATCAAAGATCAACATAAAAGTCGTTGAAGAAACGGACAAGAGTAGTTACCTCTGGGAAAGGTAACCAGGGGTCAGGGGAGGGGAGGGAGGTTTGTTTTTACTGTTATACCACACGCATGTGTTATGGACTGAATGTTGGTGTCCCCCCCAAAATTCATAGGCTGAACTCTAATCCCCAGTGTGATGTTGGAGGCGAGGTCTTAGGGAGGAACTTGGGTCCTGAGGGTGGAGCCCTCATGAATGGGATGAGTGTCCTTAATAAGAAGCCTGAAAGCTCAGGTCACTCCTTCTTTCCACCATATGAAGACACAACGAGGAGTCAGCAGTCTACAGCCCAGAAGAGGCTCCTCAGCAGAACCTGACCATGCTGGCACCGTGGTCTTGGACTTGCAGCCTCTAAAACTGTAAGAAGTAAATTTCTGTTGTCGGTAAAGCCACCCGGCTCACATTATTTGTAATAGCAGCCCAGCTGACTAAGATAACATGTCATACTGATTCAAAAACAAATCTAGGATTTATTTATTTTATAACAAATAATGCAATTAGATGTTAAATCACCTCTCCATTGAAGATGATTGTTGGCAAGCACCTCTCTCAGAGAGTGGGGGGGGAGGGGAGTGACGGGTGTCAGCCCCTCTCCCCAAACCCCACTGTGCTTCTGATGTGAAGAGAGGGACATGGAAGCCAAGACCGTCTATGGCAAAGAAGTGAGCAGGGGCCACACTCTGTGAGGGATGTGAGGATGGGGTGCCATGGCTGCCCTGGGAAGACTGAGTAAGGTTCTCTCTCTAGCCGCTTCAGGCGTGTCTGACTCTTTGGGACCCCATGGATTGTAGCCCGCCAGTCCTCTGTCCCTGGGATTTCCCAGGCACAAATACTGGAGGGGGTGGCCAATCCCCTCTCCAGGGGATCTTCCCGACCCAGGGATCGAACCTGGGTCTCCTGCATTGCAGCCAGATTCTTTACCAACTGAGCCAGCTGGGAAGCCTGGGGAGACTGAGCCGCCACAGAAAAAGACTCAGAGACCCAGAGAGAAGCTGAACCACAGAGACGGCAGGGTGCCTGGCACAGGAAACAGAGTTGCCGTTCCTGAGTGGCGATGACCCCCAAGGTATCCCTAGAGTCCCATCTCCTCAAGTCCTATTTCCTGTGTGTCCAGATGACACACCCACACCCCAGAAGTCCTGAGCACGTCTTGTTTCTCAAAGACACTGGCTCAGGTGGAGGGGCTCTTCTGTTGACCCTGGAGTCGCCTTGGGAAGGCAACTACCTCTTCAGGCTCTGTACGCACCCTGCTGGTCAAAGCTGGCAGCTGACTCTGGAGGTCTCCTGCCTGCCCCAGACCAGAGGAGGGGGCTGAGCTGCTCAAGGAAGCCCCAGGACTGCTATGCCCTTCCCTCTCTTCCCCACCCCAGGGGCATTCCATGTCCCTGCATGGGAGGTCCGGGCAAATTCTTTCTGCGTTTACAAAAGTCATAAGTCGGTGACCTCCCTCTAAAGCTGACCAGTCCCATAAGAGTTTTCCAGAGCCCTTACGCAAGAGGGCCCCTGCTCGGGGCACAGATGTTTCTGTGCTCCATCTGGAACAGACCCCCTTCCTATACTCCCACCTCCCCAGAGAACCCCCTCCTCCTTATGTCCTGACCCCCGGGGTTGGATCCCAGTCTACAGTTGGGACTTTCCGAAAGCTCCACTAGGCCTTTTTCTGGCCTCTCCCCCTTTCCAGGCCACCCATCAGGGATCTTGAACACTGGGTGAAGTGAGAAGCAGGTTTCTCAGGGCTCCAGAGAGCAAGATAGAGGCAAATGCAGAGGAAAGAGCACCGGATCACCATGCTGAAATTCTCCCTGAGCCCAATTACAGCACTAATCATAAAAGCTGATAATAGGCAGCTCACTCGCTTTTATGTGAATGCATTTATTTAATCCTCACAAAAACCCTTTGAGGTGGGTACTATTGTTTTCCCCCATTTTACACAGAGGCAGGCACAAAGAGGTTAGGATGCTTGCCAATGCCCACAGCTAGAAAGTGACAGAGCCAGGATGCACACCTAAGTACTTTGATTCCAAAATCTAGGCTTTTGACTCATTCATTCTACTGCTTCTCACAGCCTCTGGGGAAGATCTCACCTCTGAGCTTTGGGTCATGCTGTTCTCCCCTTCTGGAACGTTTCCTCCCTTCTCCACCTGGCAAAACGTACCCTTCCATGCCCACCCAAGAGCTTTCCCTGGTATGATCCCTGTCCCCTGCTAGACATGTCACGAGGTCTTTGCCCAGTCGTAATGCCACTCCCCATTGAGCTACAGATATTTTCAGGAAGGTCCTGGGCTTTGTCCATCTTCATGTCACCAGCCTCACACACTGCAGACTTCTCCAAGGAGGTTCAACGTTCCGTATGGGGCCGACCTCAGCCTCTGACTTTCTGCAGAATTTTGGATATATCACTGCCCTTCTGTGGTCTCCAAAGTTCCCAGGAGTAAGATTTTTCTCTGATCCCAGTTGCTGAAATCCCCATTTCGCCCTGCCAAAGAAATCACCTTGGGACTTTTTTCTCCACACTCTGCTCTATGGGGGAGAAATTGAGAGCTGCCTGGTGGGCCAGCCCTGGGATCTCAAGTTGGACTTGTCCCAGAACATCTGAGTCACCTTCCTGTCTCAAGATGGAACTTGGCTGCTTTCTCTTGGGTGATGAAGGACCAGGAAATGTAATGACTCCTCCACCCAAACCCCCACTCCTCCTGCCCAGGCCTGAGGAGGAGGGTGATCTAGTTAGAACACCTCATTGATAATAATAACTGTTATTAAGGATCATACTACATATACCCCTCCCCCATTCATTCACAGTATATGAATTCCCAAGCCTGGAAGGCAAAGGGGTGGGATAATTAGGACAACAGGTTGGGTTGAGCCAGAGCTCCAGATCCAGCGCTGTCTTGTCATCACCTCTCTAAGCCTCAATGCACCCATCCGTAAAATGGGTTAAGTGCCTTTCCTCATGGGTCATCATTGTGAAGAAGACACACATAAGCCCCACAGTGCCTGGCACATAGATATGGCTGAACGTCTGGCTTAGACCACTGTACAGATGAGAAGGTGTGTGAGCAACTTGGGAGCACACAGCAGGTGTTCTATCCCACTCCCTGCCCCCAGCACCCCGTGCATGATAAATGTACGAAAGTAAAGAAGTGTTAGTCATTCAGTCATTCTGACTCTTTGCGACCCTATGGACTGTAACTCATCAGGCTCTTCTGCCCATGGGATTTTCCAGGCCAAAATACTGCAGTGGGTCGCCATTTCCTTCTCCAAGATCTACAGAAGACAGTAGGAAATGTTCCCTTTTCTGCTCGTTCCAGAGGCTGTGTGTCTTTGGGCAATCTGCTTTCCCTCTCTGGGCCCAGAGAGGGAAATGTGAAGCTGTCTAAGCTTACACTTGCATATCAGCACCCAAGGGAATGGTAGGTCACATTAGGGACTCTTTGGTCGGCAGAGCTGGCCTGGTGTGATTTCTGTCTCCAGTGTAACTAGCTTTGTAACAAAAGGTAGTTCCTTGACCTCTCTAAACCTCAGTTTCCTTGTCTGTCCAGTTTCTTCCTTCCTCTCAGTGTTGTTTTGAAACTTCAGCACATGAAGACTGCTTGGCACAGACCTGGAACATCAGAAGTGCTCAACTAATTAAAGATTATTTAAGAGTGAAAGGAGGAAGTGGTGGGGACTGGGGAAGGATGGTTGTAAATCGTGTGTTGTGGGAACCCAGAGAAGCAGCAGCTAATTCCACCTAGTGAGGCATAGAGAGGAGCCTGGAGGCCCAGAGAAGGAAGGTGATCTAGCCAGGGACACACAGCTGTTGTGGCAGAGCTGGAAGGAGGCTTCATAGATCTGGCCCCAGTTTGGACAGAGAGGCAGCGATCTGTGATGGGGCAGGCACTGACTTACAGATGACCCATAGGGAAGATGAATGCTCTTTCCTAGTGTGTGCTTGGGAAGTTCTGATTTCCTTTCTTCTGAGAACCAAGGGTTCCTAAAACAAACAAATAAATCTATGTCTAAGCTCTGTTTTACTCAGTGAGTTTATTTAAAATAATATCTCTTAGTGGAGACAGTTTATCCCTGCCAATTTCACCCTAGAACTTGAGGAATGTACCCCAGGCTGAGGCAAGATGGGGTTCCAGAGCTCTCTGAGCCTCAGTTTACACTTCTATAAAATGACCAAAATCTTCTTTTTTTTAAGAGGGATAGTTGCTTTAGAAGGTTGTATTTGTTTCTGCCATACAACAATGTGAATCCACTGTAAGTATACACATATCCCCTCCAGCCGGAACCTTCCACGCACCCACCCACCCCACCCCACCCCCTAGGTCTCACCACAGAGCACACGCTCCCTCTCTGATTCGGCAGCTTCCCACTAGCTAGCTGTTTTACACACGGTACTGTTGCTGGAAGGAGGACCTCTTCCAGGGCCAGAAAGCAGAAAATGTTCCCTTTTCTCTTACTTCCTCTTGTCTAACACTCAGAAAGAATTGTCCAGGGAGACACATGTGCTACAAAGCAAGAGATTTTATTGGGAAGGGAACCCAGGAGAACAGCTCTGTCCCGTGTCTCGCCGTCTCGGGTTTTATGGTGATGGGCTTCGTTTCCGGGTTGTCTCTGACCGATCATCCTGACTCCTGGTGGCACACACATTTCTCAGGCAATATGGATGCCAGCGAGAAGGATTCTGGGAGGTGGTCGGACACTCAGCATCTCTTTTTGACCTTTCCCAAACTCTTCCAGTTGGTGGTGGCTTATTAGTTCCGTGTTCCTTACCAGGACTTCCTGAAAACATAAAACAGCTCATGCAAATGGTTACCAGGGTGCATGGCCAGGGTGGGCGGTTTCAGGCAGTGCGCTTCCCCTAACAACTCCCCGTTGAGAGAATTCATACACAACATACTTTTTGGGAATTGGGGCAGAGGTTTCTTTCTTCTGTAACTTCTTCCTGTGCATGGGCATAGTCCTACCTAGCAGAGTAGAAGTCTCTCTCTCTCTACCTGATCTTAGTTGAGGTATTCTGTATCTGAAACAGGCTTCCATCCTTGGAGTAACAACAATTTAGCCTGAAACTGTTGGACCATCAAGAGATGAAACAGACAGGGGCCAAACAGGAGACCTAACAGGACGGTCACCACTGGTCCTCAGAAAAGGAAGGTAAAATTTGGGGTGAGGGCTGCAATATGTGTAACTTTCTTCTGATTGGTTTGGTAGTGAGGCAACAGGGAGGTGCTCCAGGAATCTTGTGCTCAGCCTAAAGTTACCATCCTCCACCTGGGTGGGGGCCCCAGTCCTGTAGAAGAACTCAAAGATACTGTTATGCATATTCCTTGAGTAGGAACCAGGATTTTGTCCCAAGGTTGTACCACCATTTCCTCCTCTGTTTCTGTATCCCCTCCCTTCTCTGATCAGCAACTGTTTAGATCTGTCCTTTGAAACTCAAGGAAGGTTAAGGAGGCTGAATGAAGTCTATATCCTACAAATAAGAAACGGGAAGCACAGAAAGGATCTGTACTCTAGAGCCCCATGAAGTCCGCTCAGTTTTAATTCAGGGAACTGGGCAATTATGACTCTGATATCCTCCTGTCAAAATAGGGCATAGGATTGCCTCATTTTGGAGAAGAGACACTGAATTGGAAGTATTTCTGAGTCCTGTATGATTAAAATCTCAGTCCCTTGGTCTACCATTTTGGTATAGCAGACCCAATTAGAAGTTGTTGGAGGAGTGGCAACTGGAATTTTAATAGACAAAACAAATCTCATTTCTTTTCAGAGGAATAGGCCTGAAACCCAGTCTAGACCTGGCACTTTGGGGAGACTTGTAGCCAGTTGCCTAGTTTTATAAAAAAGTAAGCTTGCAGTTACTAGCTGCCAGCAGACATTGTTTTGAGAATGTCTAGTGGCATCCAAGTCGGACACGACTCAGAAAGCTCAAGTTTTTAGCAAAACAAGGACTAGTCTGAAATTACATCCATAGTATCACCTGGTTATTTCCTTGGATGTCTGAACCATAGCTACTCTATTTTGACTTTTAACTGTAATATTCTCCTTAGTAGCCAAAGTAGACGTCACCATTAATGATGACAGTGTTTATCTAGGTATGAGAAGATGCAAGAATTGGGACTCATAAAATCTTCTCCTGAAAAGATCTAACTATCTAAAGGCCTGTTCTGCCAGTTTTTCCCAGAGCACCGAGTGCCTCATTCCTGATTTCCACCCTGAACTCTTTTCAGCAGTGTTAAAGGTCAGCAGCTCCCATGACTATGATTTAGTCTTTGCAGAGGTAGATGCCAAGTGTCGGTTTCCAGTTGGCAGGGCCCTTTCTTGGTGATAAACCTGACCATGATTTAGGGGAAGGGGGTTGGTATTTCATGACCATTTCATCCCACAGTGCTGAGAATGTTCATTCTCAGGTCTGGCAAAGATTTTGTTGACAGACAACTCAGTGGGCTGTTTTCTCTGGACCACCTGTCTTACTAACATCTTGATCCATGAAAGCATTCCCTCTTGTTGCTTCTTCCCAAATCTAGAGTTACACTGTTACCATCATTGGTCTCTATGGAACTATATATTATTTTATCAGAGCTCAGTCACACATTTGGCAGTGTAAGAAACAGCAATTTTGCAAAACAGTGGAAATACAAGTAACATAGCCAGCAGCATTAGTAAAGTCATAAGTAAGACTTAAGCTAAGAGCTTTCATTAAATGTAGCCCAGTATATTCCAGGTGGTCTGACTTAGTCTATTCTGTACGAATCCTTATCTTCCAGGGAATTTATATGTTGTCTACAAGGCACATAGCCCAGTTTCCTAGTGTTATTAGACTGATTATCATTAGTATGATTTAATTGTTTCCAACATAGAGGAGACTAAACCTAAATTACCATAGCCTGGTATTATCTATACAAATCCATCCCATAATTCTGGGAGATTTTTTTCCTTTGCTGAAACTTTCCTTGTTGCTTTGATTGAACCTGAGTAGTGCAAGAAAACTCAAATTTATGGCCAGGGTCAGAGAAGGCATTATTAATTGGCCAGGTAAGGGGATCTCATCTAGCAATATCAACAGTGACCTGAATATGGCTATAATTTTTCTTTCAAAGTAAATTTTTTCAAGGCCAACCAATTAGAGCCTTGGGGTAGAGAAATTCACCAAGGTAACCCAGAACTAGACACAGATAACTGGCCACAAATTCAACAATTGGACTGATTTTCTAAAACTAGCATAGCATAATGCCTATGATAGAAAAACATTTGATTTATAGGCAAAGGTCCAAGAAGTCAAGAAAACACTATAAATGATCATATGAATCAGGTCCAGCATCTTGGGCAAGTCTTCTACTTCTGATGTCATCTTCTTCTCATGCTGCTGCTGCTGTTGCTGCTGCTAAGTCATATCAGTCGAGTCCGACTCTGTGCAACCCCATAGACGGCAGCCCACCAGGCTCCTCTGTCCCTGGGATTCTCCAGGCAATAATACTGGAGTGGGTTGCCATTTCCTTCTCCAATGCATCAAAGTAAAAATTGAAAGTGAATTCGTTCAGTTGTGTCCAACTCTTCACGACCCCATGGACTGTAGCTACCAGGCTCCTCCGTCCATGAGATTTTCCAGGCAAGAGTACTGGAGTGCGACGCCATTGCCTTCTCCACTTCTCATCCTAGTATAGTGCTAGTATAGTGCAGTTTCCTCTGTTTGAGCATTGTTTTAAGGTAAGTTCAGGTCAGCAGTCTTCTCTATAGAGTAGTCCAGTATAGAGGCTTTTGGAAGTAGAAATTAATTTAAGAGTCAAAGTGAAGTCACTGAGTCATGTCTGACTCTTTGTGACCCCATGGATGGTAACCTACCAGGCTCTGCAGTCCATGGGATTTTCCAGGCAAGAATACTGGAGTAGATTGCCATTTCCTTCTCCAGGGATCTTCCCAACCCAGGGATCGAACCCGGGTCTCCTGCATTGCAGACAGACGCTTTACCGTCTGAGCCAATTTCACTGTGCATAAGCTAGTCAAGAGTACTTGATAAAAATGTCCTTCCAACCAGGTTGAAGACAGTCCCTTAAATTATGTCTTTTTCCAGTCTTGGTTGCAGGTCGTGAGGCATCTGATATTCATCCAAAGATAGATTACCGAGATAAACTTTGGAAACAAACTTAGAATATTCTTTAATAATTCAGTTAAATTTTACATTAATAATGCATAATAGCAAAGAACTATCCAGGAAATGAGTGTTAGTAGATACAAACCTCCATTAACAAACTGGGATTTAACATTCATTGAAATATCTTAATCTCCCTAAAATTACCCTCATTTTTACCAGATATAACCAAATTAAAGCTAGTGTGCTTGCAAAATAGGTATCCTCTCAATAAATTTGGCCTGATAATTTATAGAACCATAATTGATCATAGACTTTTTGCTTTGCTGAAACTTTTATAGAATCTCAGACTAAACTTTTAAAATAAAACCTTTCAGGGCTGGGAAAGTCATGCCAAAGGCTTAACACAGATTTTGCCTAGCAAATCTAGGTGAAGTCTTCCCTTTTCAAGGTCTCAAAAATTCCTTGTGATTTCTGTACCTATTAGTGAGATAACCTTCCTCACTTATTGATAAATTTAATGGAAACCTAAGAGTTTCCAATCTCTGGAGGAGTCATATATAGAGAAAATATAATTGTTTCAATTTGTTTATAACATATAGTTTTACCAAATTACTATCATAATTAGTTTGAGGGGAAGGTTTTCCCTACTCCTGGAAAACACAGAGTAAAGCCTGTAATATTTTTAGAAAGAAACCATAAAAGTTATAAGCATATTCACTGGCCCATTCAGTTCTTTTGTTAACGTTTGTGAAGTCATCAGGTTTCCATTAGAATACCAGGACATATCAGAATGTTAGGAACTCCATATAATTTCTAGGATATATAAATTACTAATATTTACCATACAATATCAGAGAAGGCAATAGCAACCCACTCCAGTACTCTTGCCTGGAAAATCCCATGGGTGGAGGAGCCTGGTAGGCTGCAGTGCATGGGGTCGCACAGAGTCAGACACGACCAAGCGACTTCACTTTCACTTTCCACTTTCATGCATTGGAGAAGGAAATGGCAACCCACTCCAGTGTTCTTGCCTGGAGAATCCCAGGGATGGGGGAGCCTGGTAGGCTGCCATCTATGGGGTTGCACAGAGTCAGACACTGTTCAGTCGGACATGGAAGCGATTTAGCAGCAGCCACAGCAGCAACCATACAATAAAACTGGAGAGGATTTATTATTCATTTGATAATATTTTCCATGTAATTTATCCAACCAAAGAAACACAATTAGTTTAATATCTTTCTTTGGGGTGTTTTAGGGGCCCTCTGAAGCATGCCAAAGTTAGCTAGAGGTCCAAAGAACTTCAAGAGAATTTGATTTAGGGAGTTTTTTCAAAAATAATCAGTTAAAATGTTTAGAACATTCAGTCAGATGTAGCCAATGCTGGTGGGTATAGCACTTAGCTTGCTGATATGTCAAAGTGCATATATACTGAGGTTCAAGGTCTAGTGAAAGTAAACTCTGCCATCTTGGACCTAGTTGGCTCTAACCAGTTTTCCTTTGGCTGTGTCATTCCTAACAAAATCCATTTTCCAACTAACTGTAATCCAATTTTAGAAAATCCTGATCATGCATAACTTTTTTCAGTATTTTTTTTTCATAACTTTTACTGAAAACACATCTTCAGTTCAGTTCAGTTCAATTCAGTCGCTCAGTCATGTCTGACTCTTTGTGACCCCATGGACTACAGTACGCCAGGCTTCTCTGTCCATCACCAACTCCTGGAGTTTACTCAAACTCATGTCCATTTTTTTCCCTAAAGTATTTTCCACAATGAGGTACATTTCTGGTTGACAAATTTGTAACAGAATGCAGTCTTATTTGACCCCTAGTAAACCTAGGTACAATAGAAGTATTATACTTGTCTATTAGGTAGTTAGAATAGGAAAAAGGAGTCCAAATGGTGGTGGCTAAAAAACAAAGGGGAAAAGGCCAGGAAAAGGGAACAAAGGAAAATCCATGGTCCAGAGTGAGAACCTAAGGTGAAACAAACATGCCCCCTTCCTGGTTAGCCTTAATTTACATAGAGCGGACTCAGGGGGGAGGAGACAAAATGTATAAAAAGAAGGAGCCAAAATGGGGTTGGGGCCTCTGCTTTGGGGTTAGCCTGCTCTCACCCCTTGAGGGTGTACTATCCTTTGTTTACTGAATAAAACTCTGAGCTGTAACACTGGTCCACCATTTCAAATCTTTGTTGTGGTGAGACAGAACTGAGGAAATTACACATTTTCCAGACAGTTCTAAAGACATGTCTTTGTTACCAGGTATTAATTTCATACTGAATATGTTCCAGCTCACATGATCCTGAATTCATTTAGCTTAATTTAGAATTGTTTGATTTGTAAGCATTTGCTTTTATTTAAGCCAATTAAATAAAGCTCATTTACAAATTAATCTCAAAAATATTATCCAGAGGCAAAGACATACCGAGACATACCCATATTCAGACAGACACAATACAAGATCTAGCTTCATTTTCTAAACTTAGTCATGAATTAGATATTACAATATAAAATTTACTAGTTTATAAATAAAATTGGAATAAATAAAAAAATAAGGGCTTCTTCCTGTTTTTCTTCAGTCTCAGGAGTTAGAGATGGTCTAGATAAGTGTTCCTGAGAGCCCCGGTCTCAAGGCACAGGGAAAGAAAATCAAGTTCTAACACAATGGCAGCAGGTCTACACTAAATGGTGGCCACAGAGAGCGAAATGGCCATCATAAATCACAACACAGAACACAGAGTATAACACACACACAGACCTGGCAGTCCTGAGCAGACACTCCCTTGGATACAAGGTTACAGTTTCTCAGAAAACATCCTAGAGAGACACAGAACTTAAGCGCCAAGTACTAACAGGGTAAATGAAAATATCTCAGGTCTTCAAAAATTTCAGAGAGGAAAGGAAGCCAGGTTGAAAGAAAAGGGGGTAGGAGGTGGGAGAGGTGGGCAAAAGGGGTGGCCTTACAGACGTCTCCTGCCACCTGCAGATACGCAGGCATTACTGGACTTCACCCTTGGCCCTCAGAGAAGGGAGGACTGGAACTCAGCCCTATCAGAAACCAGGTCAGACCAGACTGGAATCAGAATTTAAACCAGAAACCAGACCAGAACCAGAATTCAAGTTCTCTGCCAAGAGGAGGTGATCAGCCTCCAATCCTCAGCTCAGCCTGAGGCCCTTCGACCAGATTCCTGCATCCAGGACCGGGGGACTAGAAAAAAAGGGATAGAATGGGAAACATTAAGGAGAGGAAAGAAAGGGAAGGGGAGAGAGGTCAATAAAGTCTCTTGCTCCTTAGCCAGTTGGGGCACTCTAGCCAGTTGTTCGCATCAGGAGGAGACCAGGGACAAGAGGGTCCCAGTTGCAGCTGATGGGTCTGGTCCATCAGCGGGCAAGCTGGTCCCTGAGTACCCAAGTGGTCAGGATGTCAGTCACAGCGAAGAAGATTTGCAGCAAAGTCATCATTTGTTGCAGGCAGGGAAACCGCCTTCCGGCAACAGTCCTGTATATATGAAAATGACCAGATACTATAGGCCAGCAGTCCCCAACATTTTTGGCACCAGGGACCTGTTTTGTGAGGATGATTTTTCCATGGATGGGGGCAGGAGGGGGAGGAGGGGAAGAGATGGTTTAGGTGGTAATGCCAGTGATGGCGAGTGATGGGAAGCAGCAGATGAAGTTGTGTGTGTTCACCTGATGCTCACCTCTTGCTCTGCAGGTTTGGGGAGGAACAGAACAGAGTCTGTAGGAAACTACAGCATTAGGAGGAGAAGGAGGGGAAAAGACCGGCAAGTATCTGCTTATACGTGCAGAGATGTCCCGGAGGGCGGCATGAGGAACTAGTAACAGGGGTGGCCTCTAGGGCGGGAAACTGGGGTAAGGGAATGAAAGAAGAGTGTTTCACTGTTTATTCTTTTGTACCTTTTGAAAGTCAAATGCTGTCAGTGTTGTTGTTCAGTTGCTAAGTCATGTCTGGCTCCTTGCCAATGTAATGCCTGTTAAAAAAAATTTTTTTAATATGCAATGCAAAAGAGATTAAGTTTTAGAAGGCAGCGTTTTAGTACTTTTAAAAATTATATAGCAATGACTGTAGTTTTTGTTTCTTTTTTCACACCCTGAGGATCAAATAAGAAAAGCCCCTAATGGGCAGGCTCTTTGGCCAGAGACTTCCTAATACCAGTGGGGGAGGAAGCTGGAACACAAAGAGGAAGAAAGGATACAGTTCAAAAATTTAAACTTGATTTTTAAAGGTACAAAGGAAAAGTGAAATATTTCTCTTTCCTTCCTCAGAGATAACCTCTGATTTAAAATAACTTTTTGAGATTCCTTGCCAGGCTGAGGGGAATCTAAAGCATTGAAAAGAAAGGAAAGCAAAATAGGCACTGTGAAAGGCAAGTTTCCATTTAATAACTTGACTTTCCATTGTGAAAGGCAAGTTGCTTAAGCTTGGGAACACTTAAGTCTGTTTCTGCAGGTGATTTTTGTCCCATTTCTCTGGGCACCGGCTGAGCCTGATTCTTCTTGGCCAAGAAAGCAAGCTGGGAGGCTTCCTGGAAGCAGCATTCCTGTCTTCTCCAAGTTAGGCAGTGACATCCCTACTGGTTCCCAGGGAGAAGGAGGCCACAGAGAGCTTGCCTGGCCTGAGGATGTGACCCTAGCAAAAAACCTCATACCTAGCCGTACCCACCGCGGTCATCTGTAAGCGTCTCCCCAGCTGGACTCAGAAAGGTGGTAAAGGTTTCCTAACATCTCCATCACAAAAATTATACATGTTCACGGTAAGAAATTCCAAGAGCACAGAGAATGGGAACTCTTTTCTCATTTCCTCTCCCTAGAGGGAACTGAGTTACCCATCAGGTTTTTTGGGCATCCTCCCAAAGTGGTCTGTAGGTCAGCCCTGGGAGGCAGTGAGGGTAACAACGCCCATTCTATAAATGAGGAAACTGAGGCTTGGAAAGAGAGATTCTTGAGACACACAGTTGAAATGTGGCAAAGCTGAGATTTGAACTTGACTCTCCTGTTCACAAGTCTACTATTATATAAACTCTGAATGGCTCCATCCCAAGTTTATAGAACTTCTTTGGTACATCCCTTGTCCCAGGCATACACACACCACACACACACACACACACACAACACACACATGACTAACTCAGTCACACAAAAATGTCCTAATACATACACACACATGGGCCCGGGGGATCCTTTTACCCCCATAGACACATCCATCTCTAAACCAAGATACACACTCTCACACAATCACACATGTGCAGTGTGTATAAATAGACTTCAGACACACACACGTTACCACTCCCAGAGACAAACAGTTCTACACATGCATAGACAGAGACACTGGGACGTGCCCTGTCCCCACTCAACTCTCCCTCATTCCTTCTGTCAGAGCCTATCCCTCAGAGGGGCCGCATTTCCCTTCTTGGCCGTGCTGTCCACAGAGGTTCTGCCCTCTCTGCCCCCTCCAGTTCCAGCTGCTGTCTTCTAGATCAGTGATCTCGCCAGCAGATGCTACCTGCCCCAGCCACAGCTGGGCCCCCTCTCTCCACGCCCTTCCCCTCCCGGCCAAGATTCTAAGGCAGCACAAATCTAAGGCTCCTGTTCCCGCCTAGCAGCCCTGGTGTGTGTATGTATGCTCAGTCATAGTCAACCCTTTGTGATCCCATGGACTGTAGCCTACCAGACTCCTCTGTCCATGGGATTTCCCAGGCAAGAATACTGGAGTGGGTTGCCATTTCCTATTCAAAGGGATCTTCCCAACCCAGGGATTGAACTCACATTTTCTCCATTGGCAGGTGGATTCTTTACCATCTGAGCCACCTGGGAAGATCCACAGCCCTGGTACCTCATGGAATTTTACTGAAGAACCTTGAGGCTCATCACTCCCACCTTCTAAGGTTTTATATGAATAGGTATCTTGGAGAGGACCTCGGCTGGGAGATAAAAACCTGTTTTGCCAAAGTTTTCACTTTCAAATAAATGATACAGATATTTATTAGAGAATTATCTAGCTTACTTTCAATATACCAACATTAAAAGAAATGAGAAATAAAGAATATATTACCAAATTGGGTTTTGACTAACATCCAGATTTAAACAGCACCAGAAAGTCCCATGTCTCAGCACAACTGGAATCCCAACTGGGAAAAGGTCCCAGGCAGCATGTACGCTCTGTGGGTGAGTCTTCAAAGATTGCATTTCAGGGTTCCTGCTTACATTCCCAGGGACGCAAACTGATATCATCATCAATCTGTGAGCAAATTGGAAACCTGATTCAAGTTAATGATGTTTGTTTTGTCTTGCAAAACTTGGGATGTTGTTAAGGCTGGGGCTTGGTTGGCCAGAGCCCCTCCAGGGGCTCAACAATCTCAAGATTCCTCCCCCATCTTATATACGGTGCTGCAAGTCTTGCACTCACAGAAGGCAGTCACTCACAGTCAGGGCAGTGTCCAGGCAGGTTAGAAGCAAGGTCAAAGGCCTGCTCTGCTTCGTCTCTGAAGCCTAAACAAGACTATTTAATGACTTCCCTGGTGGCTCAGACAGTTAAGCGTCTGTCTACAATGCAGGAGACCCAGGTTCATTCCCTGGGTCAGGAAGATCCCCTGGAGAAGGAAATGGCAATCCACTCCATACTATTGCCTGGAAAATCCCGTGGACAGAGGAGCCTGGTAGGCTACATGTAGTCCATGGGGTCACAAAGAGTCGGACACGACTGAGCGACTTCACTTCACTTCACTTCAACAAAATCCCAACCCTAGGTGGAAGCCCATCCCTAACCCTCCCTCTAATCCCGTGACTTAATCTTCTCCAGTTGCTCCTGTTTGTGAAATGTTTCTGAATCCCTTGCCTCAGTTTCCCCTAGTAGTCCTCATATAATAGGGAAGAACCTCTGTATTCTAAGTTATTCACTAGGGACTTCCCCAGAAGTCCAGGGTTAAAACTCTTGCTTTTACTGCAGGGGACGAGGCTTCAATCCATGGTCATGGAACTAGGATCCCACACGCTGCCCCTTGCCCCCCCCCAAAAAAAAGTTAATCACTAAAGGGATGTTGCTTATAAACTTCAGTTGTACATAATGGCCCATCTCTGAGAACCCTGCCTCCCAGGTAATAAGCGTTAAGCTAAATACCTTTGTTTAGCTAGCAGGAAACATCCTGACCAGGCCCACCTGTGAATGGCTACAGGGAAGGAGAAATTAAGACAATCCCTCTGGAGTCTGGCTGGAACCAGGACTTTACCCTCTCCTCTTTGAGTATAAAAGAATCCTGGATTCTATTAATAACTGGAAGAAGAAGTTTCTTTGGGACGCTCGTCCACTGTCTCAGACTGCTGGCTTTCTGAATAAAGTTGCTATTCCTTGCCCCAGTGGCTCATCTCCCCATTTACTGGCCTGTCGTGGCAGGGGAATGATGAGCCAAGACTCAGTAACAAATACATTTAGTCTGACTTGAGGCTCTCCTAAAAATGTGGCTCCTTGATGGCCAGAGACATAGCAGGAACCTCATGAAAATGCACTCCTGTCCCTACACCTACTTGGGGTTCCCAGGGTGGGGGCAGAGTGGGCACTCCACCAGGCGGTGAGTAGGTGGAGAGAGGAAGGTTCCTTTGTTTTGCAGCCTGACGTTAACTAGGAGAAACTTGCTTCCTCTGAATGTAATCTTGGGGATGAGAGCATGAGGACTGAGGTCCTTAGTTGGGATGCTGTAAACATCTGGGGGGACAGACTCTGAATGTAGGATTTATTCATTTGCTCAATTAATGACTATTCCTGAGTGCCTACCTACAAGACGCCAGGTGCTGGAGATCAGGGGTGAATGAATGGTCCAGGCAGGCCCTGCTCACGTGACGTGTAGGGTACATGTGGCCTGAGAATCTCTCTCTCTCTGTCACACACACACACACACACACACACACACACACACACACATGCTGGGGACTCTGGTTCAGACAGGGGAGCTGATTCAGGCTGGAGGCCAGCTGGGGTGTCCAGTGGACAGCTGAGGGATATAAAAACACTGAGGCCCTTCAGCAGTGCTGAGACTGCCTGACCTAGAAAAACATTGCATCAGATTCTGTCTCATTTTTTCAGGGTGCTTGATCAACCAAGACACTTGTTCTATAGATCTGTGGAAACCTTTGGTGAACTAAGACGTCAGTAATGCTTTTTTTTTTTTTTTTAGAATGAGAAGTAATTTTCATGGCTTTTTTTCTTTTGCAGTGCAAAAGCAGTGAAGTGCAGAGAATGGGGCTCCCCTAGAACATCCCTGGCTGGGGAGCCAAACATCCTGATTTTTCACTACTCAGTGATGCCTTACTGGGATTCAGTGAGTCCACTTGTCCAGGCCCCTGCTGGCATGTCCTCTATTGAGATACAAGGTCATGGGTACATTTTCTATGACGTACATAGCAGCATCAGAAAAGGACTGCAGGAAACAGGCCAAGAGAAAACACAAAGCATTAGGTATATCGAAATATCAGAGGGAAACTGGGAGCTATTTGTGGATGAGAGAATTTCCAAAGGAAACGGTAAAACTGAGGGGCTCTGAGCTAGTAGGAAAGACCTGCAGATGCTGGCTCTTGTCCCTCCCCAGAATTAGGGCTTTTCCGTCCTAGGAAACCCCACTTTGATGGGCTCGGGCATGTAACATACATAGCCTGCTGGATTCTGGCATCTCAGGGCAGGGGGCAGGGACAGGGTGGGGGCGGTTGTGGAATCCGACCCTGGATACCTGGGGAAGTGGCAGCACCCGCCCTGGGCCTCATGATACACACAGAAAATGTGTGGTGGCTGAAGGAACATGGAACATTTGTCCCTTTGAACTGGACCCTCCTTAAGGTCCTCAGCTTCTGTGAAGAAATCCATGGCCCGTCTTAACCCTCCAGCTCCCCTATTTCACCCTCGTTTCTCCGCAGACCCTGTCCTGTCAGTCCCATGCTCAGGCCTTTGCTCTCGCTGTGTCCCCTATCCCTTCCCCTCCACCCCTACAAAGCAGACCTATCCTTTTGTGCCCATCTTCTCCAGCAAGCCTTCTCCTTGGCATCTTAGGAGTTCTTTTTCAGTGGGGCTGTATCATTATTTGAGTAGGCTCTGATCTCTTGCTTCCTGATATTTTACAGGTGAGTAATGAAGGCTGGCACTGGCCAGTAAAAACAAAGCCTGCTGGATTCTGGCATCTCAGGGCAGGGGCCAGGGACAGGGTGGGGGCGGTTGTGGAATCCGACCCTGGATACCTGGGGAAGTGGCAGCACCCGCCCTGGGCCTCATGATACACACAGAAAATGTGTGGTGGCTGAAGGAACATGGAACATTTGTCCCTTTGAACTGGACCCTCCTTAAGGTCCTCAGCTTCTGTGAAGAAATCCATGGCCCGTCTTAACCCTCCAGCTCCCCTATTTCACCCTTGTTTCTCCGCAGACCCTGTCCTGTCAGTCCCATGCTCAGGCCTTTGCTCTCGCTGTGTCCCCTATCCCTTCCCCTCCACCCCTACAAAGCAGACCTATCCTTTTGTGCCCATCTTCTCCAGCAAGCCTTCTCCTTGGCATCTTGGAGTTCTTTTTCAGTGGGGCTGTATCATTATTTGAGTAGGCTCTGATCTCTTGCTTCCTGATATTTTACAGGTGAGTAATGAAGGCTGGCACTGGCCAGTAAAAACATAACACAAGGCACACACAATTAAAATTTCCAGTAGCAACTTTGAAAAAATAGGAATAGATGACTTTCATTTTAATAATCTGTTTAACATAATATAACCAAAGAATTATCACTTTAACATGTTAACAGTAAAAAGTAATAATAAAATAGGGTTGACCCTTGAACGACATGGAGGTTAGGAGTGCTGACCCTCTGCATGGTCAAAAATCTGTGTATAACTTACAGTCTGCCCTCTGGCCCCTGAGGTTCCTATGCATCCGCGGTTTCTCCCTATCTGCAGCTCCACATTCATGAATAGATTCAGCCAACTGCAGACTGTGGAGTACTATAGGTTTTACTGTTGAAAAAAACCCACAGAATTTAAAAAAGAAAAAACCCAAGGGTAAGTGGACCCACACAGTTCAAACCCTTGTTTAAGGCTCAATTTTAGCTTACATGTTCATTTTCAAATTTTCTTTGAAATCTAGTTTGTACACTGTGTGTGTGGTCTGCTCAATTCAGTGCAGCCACGTTTCAAATGCTCAATAGTCAGCTTGTGACTACCATGCTAACCAGCACAGATCAAGGCCATATTAATCTTTGGGTTACAGGTAACAGAAGTTCACATTAAACTGACTTAGTGGAAAAGGACATTGGCTCATGAACTGAAAAGACCAGGGCCAGATGGCTTCAGGTACAACTAGATTCAGGTGTTCCAATAATATCGCTGTCACCAGAGTTCTGACTTTCCGTCAGAATCTTTTCCAGCCCTTCCCAAGCAGGCTCTGGATGGCATAGCAATGACAGCCACCACCAGCCTCAGACTTTCCTCTACCAGCTCAGCCACCTGATCCCCACGCCCAGTTCCTCTTCTCCAAGAGTTTCCCCTCACCAGACTCCCATTGGACCAACTGGAACCGTGTGCTCATTTCAGAACAATTACTGTGTAGCTAGGTGAATGGAATTGGCTGATTGGTCAGACCAGAGTCATGACCCATTTCCCCCTCACATGGTAGGAGACTAGAGTCAGCTTATGTGATGTGCCAGGACAGAGAGTGGGTGAGAGGTTGTTTCCCAATGGAAAATCAGGGGACTGGTATCAGAAGACCTGGGTGGGGAGAGATAAGTTGTGGAAGTGGGAGGTGGCCAGAGTAGGGGTGGGATTGAATCAATAAGGGTTCCCAAAGAGTAGCTGAGTATCAGGTCAAACAGGAAAGTCATAATGTAGTCCTGCAGAAATGTTTAAAAATGTTAATGACTTGTATAACATCTTCCAGCTTTGTCAGAAGTGGGATTCAAACCCACGCCTCCAGGGGAGACTGCAACCTGAATGCAGTGCCTTAGACCACTCGGCCATCCTGACTACCACTGAAAAAAATAAAGCTAGTGGAGGTGAGGGAATTCCAGTTGAACCATTTTAAATCCTAAAAGATGATGCTGTAAAAGTACTGCACTCAATATGCCAGCAAATTTGGAAAACTCAGCAGCGGCCAGTTCAGTACAGTTCAGTAGCTCAGTCGTGTCCAACTCTTTGCAACCCCATGGACTGCAGCATGCCAGGCCTCCCTGTCCATCACCAACTCCCTGAGCCTGCTCAAACTCATGTCCATTGAGTCGGTGATACCATCCAGCCATCTCAGCCTCTGTCATTCCCCTTCTCCTCCCACCTTCATTCTTTCCCAACATCAAGGTCTTTTCCAATGAGTCAGTTCTTCGCCATCAGGTGGCCAAAGTTTTGGAGTTTCAGCTTCAGCATCAGTCCTTCCAATGAATATTCAGGACTGATTTCCTTTAGGATTGACTGGTTGAATCTCCAGGGGACTCTCAAGAGTCTTCTCCAACATCACAGTTCAAAAGCATCAATTGCTCAGCGCCCAGGTTTTTTATAGTCCAATTCTCACATCCATACATGACAACTGGAAAAATCATAGCTTTGACTAGACAGACCTTTGCTGGCAAGTAGTGTCTCTGCTTTTTAATAAGCTGTCTAGGTTGGGCATCGCTTTTCTTTCAAGGAGCAAGTGTCTTTTAATTTCATGGCTTCAGTCACCATCTGCAGTGATTTTGGAGCCCCAAAAAATAGTCTCTCACTGTTTCCCCATCTATTTGCCATAAAGTGATGGGGCCAGATGCCATGATCTTAGTTTTCTGAACGTTGAGTTTTAAGCCAACTTTTTCACTCTCCACTTTCACTTTCATCAAGAAGCTCTTTAGTTCTTCTTCACTTTCTTCCATAAGGGTGGTATCATCTGCATATCTGAGGTTCTTAATATTTCTCCTGGCAATCTTGATTCCAGCTTGTGCTTCCTCCAGCACAGCGTTTCTCATGATGTGCTCTGCATATAAGTTAAATAAGCAGGGTGACAATATACAGCCTTGACGAACTCCTTTCCCAATTTGGAACCAGTCTGTTGTTCCATGTCCAGTTCTAACTGTTGCTTCCTGACCTGCATACAGATTTCTCAGAAGGCAGGTCAGATGGTCTGAAATTCCCATCTCTTTCAGGATTTTCCAGAGTTTGTTGTGATCCACACAGTCAAAGGCTTTGGCATAGTCAATAAAGCAGAAGTAGATGTTTTTCTGGAACTCACTTGCTTTTTCCATGATCCAATGGATGTTGGCAATTTGATCTCTGGTTCCTCTGCCTTTTCTAAATCCAGCTTGAACATCTGGAAGTTCATGGTTCACGTACTGTTGAAGCCTAACTTGGAGAATTTTGAGCATAACTTTGCTAGCGTGTGAGATGAGTGCAACTGTGTGGTAGTTTGAGCATTCTTTGGCATTGCCTTTTTTTGGGATTAGAATGAAAACTGACCTTTTCCAGTCCTGTGGCCACTGCTGTTTGATCTCTGGTTCTCTGGTTCCTGAGAGAGAAAACCAGAGATAAAACTGCCACCGTCCATCTGTTTGTCCATTCATCCACTCGTGCAGAACTTTTGCCTCCAGTTCCTGCTATGTGACAGGTACTGTATAACAGCTAGACTACCTGGTGAACAACATGGCCAAGGTCTTTTACAAGAGCTCAGAGCCTAGTGAGAAAGAAGCAAGATCAGCAAATAAGCCAGCAAATAAGCACAGTGACTTTCCATCTGTCAGAAGGAGGCCAGGCTGAAAGTGAATGGGAGGTCTGGGGGCCATTTTAATTCAGATACTGACAGGAATGAGGAAAGGAGCCAACCCTGCATGAGCTGGGGGAAGATGGCCCCACACAGAGGAAACAGAAAATGCAAAGGCCTGAGGGGGAACAGAAAGGGAACAGGGAGCTGGAGGTGGAGATGAGGTGGAAGAGGTGAGCAAGGCTGGATCAAAGAGCGCAGACAGGATACTGTGGTTGTTGGGATGGCCCCGTAGATACTACTTCAGCAAAGTCAGTTTGATAGGTGGGAACTTGCTCCACCATATTTACCAGATGCATGCAATAAATGGTACACTAGGGACCAATGGAAATGACCAATGGTAGGTGACGGTCTGAGACAGCACCACCAAGCTGGGAACTGGGGAGATGACCGCAATACCATGCAGGATCTCACCTCAGTAATACAGGCACTCCTGCAACAGATTCAAGATAAATTTCAGACCGTATCTGACCAGATCATTGGAATAACTGATGACATCATCGAGAGGGCCTTCCCTTGTAGCCCAGTGGTTAAGACTTTACCTTCCAATGCAGGAGGTGTGGGTTCGATTCCCCAGTTGGGAAGCTGGGATCCCCACATACCTCATGGCCAAAAAAAAAAAAAAAACAGAACTTAAAACAAGATGAGATGGTTGGATGGGATCATCAACTCAGTGGACATGAATTTGAGCAAACTCTGGGAGATGGTGAAGGACATGGAAACCTGGTGGGCTGCAAAGAGTTGGACACGACTGAGCAGCTGAACTGACTGAAAACAGAAGCGATGTTGTAACAAATTCAATAAAGACTTTTAAAATGGTCCACATTTTTTTTAATCTTAAAAAGAAAAATTGATGACCTGGAGAAAAATACCACATTCAGACCACGCCAGTTGGATCCCTAGAAGAGCTGATGACCTGAGAAGTCGCATTGGTGACCTGGACAGAAATACCGCAGACCTCATGACACAGGCTGGGGTGCAAGAGCTGGATGGTGAAAACAAGATTCCTGCCCCACAGAAGAGCTGGAGTTTGCCCATCTGAACCAGACTCTGCAGCATCCTTTTCACAAGCCAAGAGAAGACAGAAGATGGGTGGCTTTTTGCAACTAACTACTATGTGTAGACAGGTTTTCTGTTATCAAGTGGGCCCTCCTCTTACCTGGTACTCCAGAGTTAGTTTATAGAGCGATTTCCCTCCCCTACCTTCCATGTTTCCCGAACATGGTAACTTCATATCTCGGACCTTGGTCAGTTTAACTATTAAAAGCTAAAACTTTGGCAGTTTTGGAGCAGGTCAGAAGAAGTGGTACATTGGTTTATTTTTCTGGGTTAACACTTAAAGCATTTATTCTATTCCATGAACCCTAAAGGTCCAGCATGTATTAACCCTTCCGTCTATGCAACCCTTTGAGGCAGATACTATTTCTAAATCTATTGGAAAACTGAGGAACAGAGAGGCTAACTAACTCTCCTGTGTCATAGAACTAGCAGAAGCAGGATTTGAACTCAGGCGGTTCCAGAATCCACATGCTGACACATTCAGTCATGTTCCTTCGAGTTAAACTTGGCTATGCAAGCACATGTGCACTGCAACCCTTGCTTATTAGAGTGCTGTGCCACGGAGTCTCCCCACTCCTGGGGTTCTCTTTCTAGGGAGACTGAAGGCTTTGGGGACATGATAAGCAGTCTACAGAACTTGGAAGTGAGTTCCTGGTCCTTGGTGCATTCTGGTCACCACTGTCCACATGATTCATTCAAATTCCGGGAACTGGGTTGCCCAACTCTCCACACCAAGGGGGAACCTGGGGTCTTTGGCTCTGGCTCCAGAGAGACTGAGTGGTTCCTATCCCACACTATCAGAGATCCACACCTGCTTCATCAACTGCTCCCCTGAGCTCCCAGCTAAGTGGCCAAGATGCCCAAACCAGGCTTGGCAGGGATTCACTACTGGTGCTGAATCTTGGCCAAAGAAACCAGAGCCTGAAGCAAAAAACTTGGCCTTGTCAATTGGACTGGCTTGCTAGGAAAAACTTACCCTTTCTTTTAAGTCTCCTCCATAATGAAAAACAGGACTAAAAATAATGTCTCCAAGTTCAGCCTGCTACCTTAGTTGGCAAGCACCCATGGCTTTGTTTCTGGTTTTGTTTCTAAAAAGAAACAATGTAAATAAAGCACTTATCACAGATATGACCTAAATTAAATCCCTTACAGTTATACAGTGGAAGTAACAAATAGATTCCAGGGATTAGATATGGTAGACAGAGTGCCTTAAGAACTATGGACGGAGGTTCATAACATTGTACAGGAGGCGGTGATCAAAACCATCCTCAAAAAACAGAAGTGCAAAAAGGCAGAATGGTTGTCTGAGGAGGTCTTACAAATAGCTGAGAAGAGAAGCAAAAGGCAAAGGAGAAAAGGAAAGATATACCCATGTGAATTCAGAGTTCCAAAAAAATAGCAAGGAGAGATTAAGCCTTCTTAAGTGATCAATGCAAAGAAACAGAGGAAAACAACAATAGAATGAGAAAGACTAGAGATCTCTTCAAGAAAATTAGAGATACCAAGGGAACATTTAATGCAAAGATGGGCACCATAAAGGACAGAAACGTTATGAACCTAACAGGAGCAGAAGATATTAAGAAGAGGTGGCAAGAAGACACAGAAGAACTAAACAAAAAAGATCTTCATGACCCAGATAACCATAATGGTGTGATCACTCACCTAGAGCCAGACATCCTGGAGTCCAAAGTCAAGGGGGCCTTAGGAAGCATCACTGTGAACAAAGCTAGTGGAGGTAATAAAATTCCAGCTGAGCTATTTCAAATCCTAAAAGATGATGCTATGAAAATGCTGCACTCAATATGCCAGCAAATTTGGAAAACTCAGCAGTGGCCATAGGACTAGAAAAAGTCAATTTGCATTTCAATCCCAAGAAATGCAATGCCAAAGAATGTTCAAACTACCACACAATTGCACTCATCTCACACACTAGCAAAGTAAAGCTCAAAATTCTCCAAGTGAGGCTTCAACAGTATGTGAACCATGAACTTCCAGATGTTCAAGCTGGATTTAGAGAAGACAGAGGAACCAGAGATCAAATTGCCAACATCTGTTGGAGAATAGAAAAAGCAGGAGAATACCAGAGAAACATTTACTTCTGCTTTATTGACTATGCCAAAGCCTTTGACTGAGTAGATCACAGCAAACTGTGGAAAATCCTTAAAGAGATGGGAATACCAGACCACCTGACCTGTCTCCTGAGAAATCTGTATGCAGGTCAAGAAGCAACAGGTAAAATCGGACGTGAAACAACGGACTGGTTCCAAATTGGAAAAAGAGTTCGTCAAGGCTGTATATTGTCACCCTGCTTATTTTACTTCTATGTAGAGGACATCATGCAAAATGCTGGCTGAATGAAGCACAGCTGGAATCAAGATTGCCAGGAGAAATATCAATAACCTCAGATATGCCGATGACACCACCCTTATGGCAGAAAGTGAGGAGGAACGAAGAGCCTCTTGATGAAAGTGAAAGAGGAGAATGAAAAAGCTGGCTTAAAACTCAACATTCAAAAAACGAAGATCATGGCATCCAGGCCCATCACTTCATGGCAAATACATGGGGTAACAATGGAAACAGTGAGAGACTTTATTTTGGGGGGCTCCAAAATCACTGCAGATGGTGACTGCAGCCATGAATTTAAAAGACACTTGCTCCTTGGAAGAAAAGCTATAACAAACCTAAACAAGCATGTTAAAAAGCAGGCATTACTTTGCCAACAAAGGTCTAGTCAAAGCTGTGGTTTTTCCAGTAGTCATGTATGGATGTGAGAGTTGAACTGTAAAGAAAGCTGAGTGCTGAAGAACTGATGTTTTCAAACTGTGGTGTTGGAGAAGACTCTTGAAAGTCTCTTGGACCGCAAAGAGATCCAACCAGTAAATCCTAAAGGAAATAACCAGGAATATTCATTGGAAGGACTGATGCTGAAGCTGAAACTCCAATACTTTGGCCACCTGATGCGAAGAGCCTACTCATTAGAAAAGACCCTGATACTGGGAAAGATTGAAGGCAGGAGGAGAATGATACAACAGAGGATGAGATGGTTGGATGGCATCACTCAACATGGACATGAGTTTGCGTAAGCTCCGGGAGTTGGAGATGAACAGGGAAGCCCAGCATGCTGCAGTCCATGGGGTTGCAAAGAGTCAGGCAAGACTGAGCAACTGAACAACAATAAATCACTGTTATAGGCTCAGAATAGTTCTCAAAGAGGGGTATTAAGCCAGAAAAATCAAACTCCGTTTATCTGTATGACTCTGAGTAAATTACTTTGCGTCTCTGAGCCTGATTTACCTCATCTGTAAATGGAGGTAATGCTACTCTGTATTATGGTAATGCTATGAATGCTCAGCAAAATAATGGATGTAAGGGAGACAGTCACTAAAATTCAGTTTCCTGCCATTCTTTTCCCAGGCAGAGGTGGGTATATGTGCCAAGGTTCCAGGGATGCCAAAATCCCTGGAATTTTCAGGCCCCTCGGTTGGCTGAGCACCAGGCTCCCACTCGGGGACTGACTCTATCTGTCCCTAGCAGAGGTAAGCATAGTCACCTGGGACTTCCCCAGCTGCTGGTAGACTTTCCAGGGTGAGCTCAGGGGACTTTCCTCTCCCCAGCCGGGCAACTTCCGAGAGTAAAAAATGAATGAGGCTGGTCCCTCAGGGACTGATCGTTGATGTCTGGGCTGCTGATAAGAGGACTATGGGATAAACAGGAATAGTGACCCTTTCCCATTTTTGGAGATCTGGGACTGGAATGGGGTTCTAAAATGGCTTCTTCCATGCCACAAATCTAGCACCCGAAAGGTGTCAGGGGAAGATAGCTGACCATCCACCCAAACCCAGGAGGTAGGTCTGAGTGGGGCCGTAGCACTGACCCTCATCAAATCAGCACTTTCTCCCAGCCAGGCAAGGAGAGGGCAGGAAGAGTGGGACTGACTTGGGCTGTAGCTCTGGGTTTGCCATTGTTTTCTTATCTCCAAAGGACACACATTTAGAAAAATTGGTGGTAGAAGGCATGAGGGGAGGGTTCCAGAGGTCATGAGCACAAAGCTTCTGCCCCAAAGAGGACCTTGGTGAGTGACTCAGCCTGTGTGAGCCTGAGCTCTCTGCTGTGCAAAATGAGGCAGGAGGACAGAGCTAATGGTTCCTGCCCGAGCACTGGCCTCAGAGGGAAGCTGTGAGTGTCTGATAGCTCTCTGATCTCGGTGACTTTCTGTTGCATCCCTACAACCCCTCTCTTCACCTTCTTGTGTATAGGCACTCACACACAAAACACACACAGAAAACACACACACACACACACATCAGCCAGCCAGCCGGGCGAATTAGTTATACCTTCAAAACACACCTTGAATCTTGAACTTGACCATGCTTTGCAATCTCCACTTCCCTGGCTCAGTCACCATCATCTCTCACCCTCCTTTCCATGACCGTCTCCCAGGGCTTTTGATTCTCCTCTTGCCTCTCACATCCATTCTCTGTAGATCAGCCAAATGGATCATTTTGAAAGGCCAGCTGAATCTTGTCACTCCCCTGCTTTAAACACTCCAGTGACTCCGACACAGACAGAAGAAAATCCAAACTCCTCTTCCTGGCATCCCAGCCCTGTGTGATGTGGACTTCAGCCTCCTCCCACGCTTAACCTTATCCCACTGGCCTTGCTGCCTCTTCAACAGACCACAATCCCTCTCTGCCCCAGGACCTTTGCACAGGCTATGCCCTGCCCCTGCCTCCCACCCCAGGGAACACTGCCATTCCTGGCTTTGACTGTGCTTGTCTCTCCCTTCAGAACTCACTGTCTTCTGAGAGGGGCCCTCCCTGACCACCCTTCCTGTGAGAGCCTCTAGTCACTCTTGATCATTGGTAAAAGAGGCTTTTTTAAAGGTAAAATTATGATTCTCACCTAAATATAGAAATAACACAAGTCAAAGATTTCATTAACTCAGCAATTTGTAAAAAAAAAAAAAAACAAAACAGCAAGATGTTACAACTGATTCAAAACACACACATATACACTGACAATCAGAAATGATAGAATGGATTTATAACACAGTTGTAAAAATGGCCAGTATCCACAGGGCAATAGTTAATTGCATTCCACTCTGACAAAATCCGCTTGCATTTCCATGACTAAGACTCATTTGTATGTGGTAGTAATGAAAGGTGCAGGCCCCAGACTCAAACAGGACTCGAGCCCCAGACAGGACACCCATTTATTTGTCTTGGCCTATTTCCAGGTCTCTTGCAAGTTTCCTGACATCCTCTTTCTTGCACTTAGCAGCATTTTTTTTTTTTTTTTTTTTTTTTGCCATTTTGCCTTTCACCTATTTCTTAGCTCTCTCCCTTTACCCCAGGTTTCAATGTGTCTTGAGGGCAGAAATTCTCTTTAGTATATCGGCCTCCAGGAAATCCCATGGAGAAAGGCACTCTCGCGACCTGGGATCTTCTGGTTCCTGGACAGAGCGAGTGCGTGGGTAATTCTGGTTGGGTTAGGGAAGGAGTGGGTGGAAGGTGCTGCGGAGGCCTAGGGAATGCGGGAAGGAGGCGGCGCGGGAGGGATTAATCCACGGACGTTCCCTGCCCGCCTCCTGCGTGTCAAGCAAGGTTGGAGCGCTAGAACACGGTCAGGAAAAAGATGGATCTAATGGCTTTGCGCGCTGCAGGACTTGGTGTAACCTGGAGTCTGAGTGAATGAGTTAAACATACATACAGAGGTGAAGTTGGCGTTTTGACGAATGTTAGGAAGGAGAACGCGCGGTACGCTTGCCTTGCGGTACCCTTGGCTTCACCTGATTCAAAGACCTATAAGCCAAAGGCAATGTGCGGATTTGTCTGCTTTGTGCGGTAAAGGCATGAGGGCATGTGTGCAGAAATGTAAATGTATACAGACATGCAAATCAAAGCTGATGTGAACAGTAAGTACAGGAGTGCCGAACGAAAGCCTGTCGGCGGCACGAATGCAATAGGTGGGAGTCCTCTGTTTCTTCGCTTTTCAGACTCTCCAGCACACCGCGCGCGCCCTCTGCTGCTGCCCAGGCGGGTTTCTGTACCTTCGCGTCGCATGTCGCTCCTCCAGTTGGAGCAAAAGCTTGTATCTAGCTCCTCCTAACGCTGGGCGGAGAACAAAACCGCAGAGCCTGCCGTTCGCCACGCATGCGCACACTAGAACTATTTCGAAGGGGATCGCTTGCAAAAACGCTCGTAGCAGTAGTCAGGATGGCCGAGCGGTCTAAGGCGCTGCGTTCAGGTCGCAGTCTCCCCTGGAGGCGTGGGTTCGAATCCCACTTCTGACAAAGCTAGATCTTTTTCGTTTTTCACGAACGGTCTGAAATATGCCCTGTGGATATTAACCTTTTTACAAAACAAGTATTTTCTATTTATGGCATGTTATTTCCTGCTGACTTATTTTGAGATGTAAAAAGAACCCTTCTCTGAAGCCGCAAAGCCATTCTTCAGACATTTGAAGTAAAGAAAATGCAAAAGCTAGAGTATTGTCAGAAGTGGGATTCGAACCCACGCCTCCAGGGGAGACTGCGACCTGAACGCAGCGCCTTAGACCGCTCGGCCATCCTGACTCCTTAGGACAGGGTTTCCGTGGGATTCTATTTAAGTCACAATTGGTGCGACGTGGCTTGGGAATTATTCAAATAATTCTGAGGTCTCTCGCAGCTCGAGATCCAGCCACACAGCCCCTCGTCATCCACAATCAATAACCACTGTACTGCCAAGATTTATCGTTACCCTTAAAGTAGTTGTCTTTTTACTGCTTACATGTTTTAAAAGGAAACTTTGTAGCCTACACAGAAACGGAAAATTAGTTTCTCTTGCCATCAACAGGAAATAACCATAAAAATAAATAACAATGGAAATGAAACTATATTATTGAATTCTAGTCACTTGCCAACGCTGTGACTAAGTTTTCACATTATTTTTAATGACTAAAATTACCTGAAAGGGCCCCTGGAGGGAAGTGAGAGGAGGTCAGAAGATTCTTTTTGGAAGAGGGTATTATGGACTTTGCATGGACTCCTCAATGGATTGAAGCCACTGCAATGGGCTTCCATTCCGCACGTGTTTAGGTGGAGCCTCAGCAAGAAAGAGAAAGTTGGCTTTTATACCTTTTTAATAAACTGAACGACGGAAAAGCTAGAGAATGTTAAACTTGGAGAAGTGATCATTTATCTGTTTACAAAAGCCTGCTGTGTTTAAGGGGTTGGAATTGTGCCTGTTGAATCTTGCTGCAGGAACTGAGGCTTGATATGTAGGTGCAATGGGTGGGTAGTTACCACAGAGGAAGTTTTCCAAAGAAAGAGCTTGCTGAAAAGAAAATAAGCTGCCTGTGTAGACAGTGACATCCCCATCACAGGAGGCATTCAAGATAAGGCTGGAGAGTCACTGCAGGAAAGCTGGTGAGGGGATTTGACGGTTCCCATATTAGTTTCTTATTGCTGCTGTAACAAACTGCCACTAATTTAGTGGCTTAAAACCACATCATTTATTATCTTATGCTTCTAGAGGTCAAAACTGTGTCCCTTCTGATGGCTCTAGAGCAGTGGTCCCCAACCTTTTTGGCACCAGGGACCGGTTTCATGGAAGAAAATTTTTCTACCGACCAGAGGTGGGGGATGGTTTCGGATGATTCAAGCATATTACATTTACTGTGCACTTTATTTCTATTATTATTACATCAGCTCCAACTCAGATCATCAGGTATTGGCTCCCAGAGGTTGGAGACCCCTGCTCTAGGAAATATCCATTTCCTTTCCCTTTCCACCTACATTCTTTGGCTTATACCCTCACATCACTCCACCTTCTGCTTCGGTCTTCAGGATGCCTTCTGTGCCTATGACCCTCCTGTCTAACCTCTTGTTGTCACCTAAAGCAAGTGTGGGTGCCCAAAGCACAGCGAGGCCAAACACACCTGAAGGTCACTTTGGAGCAGGGAAAGATTTATGGCAAGGACCGTGCAAGGAGAAGAGGTTGGTCGTGCTCAGAAGGTCCGAACCCCAAAGGGCTCCAGGGAAGACGTTTATACGGGCACTTCAAGGGTGGGGAGGGCGGCAGGGTGTGTAACCTTCCTCTGATTGGTTGGCGGTGAGGAGACAGGGCGGTGTTCTAAGAACCTCAGTCATTAGCATTCTGGTTCCAGCCAGCGGGTGCTCAGCCTGAAATTACATCCTCCGCCTGGGCTGGGCGCTTAGTTCTCATAGAACTCAGAAATGTGTGTCAGGTTATTACATCACCAACAGGAGGAACCAAGAGCACACCCCAAGGCTGTGCTATGGTTTCTTTCTGCATTCCCTCATTCTAATTACTGTTTGAGTCAGAGAAGGTCTTGGAGGCTGAAACCTTTATCCTACAAACAAGAAATGGGCGGGGGTAAAAAGAAAGAAATGCAGGGGGCAAAGAAAGGCCCTTGCATTTGCGGGGCGGGCATAGGGTTCTGCACAGTTTCGATTCCTCCTTTTCTCTGATATGCCTCAATGTTGATGGTTACAGGTATTGAATAGAGCGATCACTCATAAACTTGGCAGAGGAACTTGACTTCAGGGGAACTCAGTTTCATTACAAAGATTATTTATTTAAAATATATATGTATAATAAAATGTTTCTATTAAAGTCTCAAAGGCCATAGATACATCAGGACCTGTGATTATCTCTGGGTGGCAGCATTTATTGTGATTTTTTTCCTCATTGGTTACCTGCATGTGATATTTATATTTTGAACATGGATTACTTGGGTAATTCTGTTTTAATCTAAAAAACTGTCAGGAGGACTTTCCTGGTGGCTCAGTGGAAAAGAATCCTGCTGCCAATGCAGGAGACACTCATTAGGTCCCTGATCCAGGAAGATCCCACAGACCTTGGAGCAGCAAAGCCCAGGCACCACAATTATTGAGCCTGTGCTCTAGAGCCAGGGAATTGCAACCGTGGAGCCCTCCTGCCCAAACTACTGAAGCCTGAGCATCTAGAGCCTCTGCTCTGCTGCAAGAGAAGCCACTGCAATGAGAAGCCCGCGCACTGAAATAGAGAGTAGCCCCCACTCTCTGCAACTAGAGAAAGCCCACCCAGCAACGAAGACTCAGCACAGTCAAATCATAAAAAATAATTAATTAAAAGCAAAAAAGTTTTAACTGTTAGGAAAATTAGAAAAGACTTTGAAAACGACAAAAAGTTTTCTGGATGTTCTTTCAAATAAATATTAGGTGTTGTCTACAGCCATTCTATTACAGAAGCCACTAATCACATGTAGCCACAGAGCATTTGGGCTGTGTTGTCATCTTAGTGCCAAAAAAGAAATGCAAAATATCTCAATAAAAATGTTTATATTGATTACATGGATTTTGAGGGTTGGTTTTTTTTTGGCTGAGTCTTACAATTTGTAGGATCCCTGACCACAGATTAGAACCTGGGCCCCAAGGGAGCCTAGCCATTGGCCCACCAGAGAAGTCCTTTGGCTCTATGTATTCAGGTTTTTTGCGTGTGCTCCTCTTGTGATTTCTTGTTTGTTTTTTTCTTTTTCAAGGTAAGTAGATTTATTCAAATACAGAGAGAAGCACACTTCACAGACAGTTGGGGCCATTACAGAGAGCGAGTGTGGCTTGTTTTTTAATTTTTAAAATTGATTTATTTTAGTTGGAGGATCATTGCTTTATAATATTGTGTTGGTCTCTGCCATATATCAACATGAATCAGCCACAGGTATACGTATGTCCCCTTCCTCTTGAAGCCCCCTCCCGCCGCCCACCCCATATCAGCCCTCGAGGTGGTCACAGAGCACTGGGTTTGTGACTTACACCGGCTATCAGTTTTACATGATACTGGACCTGTTTTCATGCTGCTCTCTCAGTTCGACCCACCTTCTCCTCCCACTGTGGCCACAAGCCTGTTCTCTATGCCTGCGTCTCCACTGCTGCCCTGCAAATAGGCTCATCATGCCACCTTTCTAGATTCCTTCAGTTCAGTTCACTTCAGTCGCTCAGTTGTGTCCGACTCTTTGCGACCCCATGAATCGCAGTACGCCAGGCCTCCCTGTCCATCACCATCTCAGCTTTCTAAGGCCCACTTGACTTCACATTCCAAGATGTCTGGCTCTAGATTAGTCATCACATCATCATGATTATCTGGGTCATGAATTTCTTTTTTGTACAGTTCTTCTGTGTATTCTTGCCACCTCTTCTTAATCTCTTCTGCTTCTGTTAGGTCCAGACCATTTCTGTCCTTTATCGAGCCCATCTTTGCATGAAATGTTCCCTTGGTATCTCTAATTTTTTTGAAGAGATCTCTAGTCTTTCCCATTCTGTTCTTTTCCTCTATTTCTTTGCATTGATCACTGAAGAAGGCTTTCTTATCTCTTCTTGCTATTCTTTGGAACACTGCATTCAGATGCTTATATCTTTCCTTTTCTCCTTTGCTTTTCACCTCTCTTCTTTTCACAGCTATTTGCAAGGCCTCCCTGGACAGCCATTTTGCTTTTTTGCATTTCTTTTCCATGGGGATGGTCTTGATCCCTGTCTCCTGTACAATGTCACGAACCTCATTCCATAGTTCATCAGGCATTCTATCAGATCTCGCCTAAATCTATTTCTCACTTCCACTGCATAATCATAAGTGATTTGATTTAGGTCATACCTGAATGGTCTAGTGGTGTTGCCCATTTTATTCAATTTAAGTCTGAATTTGGCAATCAGGAGTTCATGATCTGAGCCACAGTCAGCTCCCGTTCTTGTCTTTGTTGACTATATAGAGCTTCTCCATCTTTGGCTGCAAAGAATATAATCAATCTGATTTCAGTGTTGACCATCTGGTGATGTCCATGTGTAGAGTCTTCTCTTGTGTTGTTGGAAGAGGGTGTTTGCTATGACCAGTGCATTTTCTTGACAAAACTCTATTAGTCTTTGGCCTGCTTCATTCCGCATTCCAAGGCCAAATTTGCCTGTTACTTCAGGTGTTTCTAGACTTCCTACTTTTGCAGTTTAGAACCATTATAATCTCTTTTTCTCCAGATAGTGAAACCAGAACTCAAAAAATTATGAAACTTAATACATGAAACCAAGATTTGATCTATCTCACAAGCAAAGGAAATAAAAGCAAAAATAAATAAATTGGACTGTATCAAACTAAAAAACTTTTGCACATTGCAAGCTGGCAATTAAATGGAAAGGTAACCTACTAAGTGGGAGAAAATGTTTGCAAATGATATGTCTGATGAGGGGTTAATATCCAAAATATATATAAAGAACTCACACAACCAAATAGTGAAAACTCCAAGCAATCTGATAAAAATGTGCAGATGTAATAAACTATAATGGAAAAGAATAAGAAAAAGAACATATATATATGTTTTGCTGTATACCAGAAACTAACACAATGTTGTAAATTAACTGTACTGCAGTAAAAAAAATGGTCAGAGTACTTAAACATATATTTTTCAATGGAAGATATAGAGATGACCAACAGACACATGAAAATATGCTCAACATCGCTAAGTATTAGGGAAATACAAATCAAAACTATACTAGGATCATTTCATACCTGTCAGAATGGCTCTCATGAAAAAGACAGCAAGGTGGGAGGGAGGTTTAAGAAGGAGGGGATGTATGTATACTTATGGCTGATTCACACTGTTGTATGGCAGAAACCAATACAACATTGTAAACCAATTATCCTTCAGTTAAAACAATGACCATAAGTATTAGGCATTGGTGAGGATGTGAAGGAAAGTGAACCCTCATGTACTGTTGGTGTGAATGCAAATTGGTACAGCGACTATGAAAAACAGTGTGGAGAGTCCTCAAAAAGTTAAAAATAGAGCTATCATATGATTCAGCAATTTCAGTTCTGGGTATTTACCTAAAAAAAATGAAAACACAAATTCAAAAAGTTACATGTATCCCTATATATAATATGAATTTTATATAATATATATAAATGTGTATATATGCAATGGAATACTGCTAAGTCTTAAAAAAGAATGAAATCTTCCCATTTGCAATGACATGGGTAGACCTAGAAGGTCTAGAAAAATAAGTCAGAGAAAGACAAATACCAAATGATTTCATTTAAATGTGGAATGTAAAAAACAAATGAACAACGAAACAAAACAGGAACAAACTTATAGATACAGAGAATAACTGGTGGCTTCCTGAGGGTAGAGAGTGGGGGAGAGGGCAACATAGGAGGGGGTTAAGAGGTACAAACTTTTAGTTATAAAATAAGCCATGGGCTTGCAATATTTGCCATAGGGAATATAGTCGATAGTATTGCAATAACTTTGTGTGGTGGCAGACCATTACTAGACTTAATGTGATCAGTTCATAATGTATATAAATGTTGAATCACTGTGTTGTACACTTGAATATAATATTGTTATGTCAACTGTACTCCAATAAAAAATTATAAAACTTGCCCCAGGTGATAAATGCAATAGGGGTCATATTTTTAGAAACTGAATGCACTTTCTTCTTTTGCTTTTCCGTATACTTTACTGACTCCCCAGTTGGCTTTGAGTCATTCATCTACTTCAGGTGGGAGGAGAAGGTATAAGGAACATTACAGCAGAAATGCGAAGATAATAAGCTAGTCAGCTCTGACATTCAATATATGATTTAGGGACAAAATAGTAAGATTAAAAGCCATGTTTTAGAAGAGGGACTATAGGGAGAGGAAATGGAGGAGGGTAAGATATTTATTTATTTTTTTATTATTTTTAGCATATCAAGAGGAAGACTTAGAAAAAGTTAGATCATCATTCCTTCCATAGATGGAGAAGACACCTCTTCCATCTTAGGCAAGGGTCTTCAGCATCCCGCCCTGGGAGCATATGGCTAAGTCTGATGATGAAGGTAGGAACCTACTCCTCTTGACAGGGGTTTATGTGGGAGAAGTGCAAGGGCAACAGAGCAGGGCTTGTGGGCCCCCATCTCCCCATGAGGACTTTGGGATGGAGCAAGTGAGGGTAATGGGGTCAGTCGAGGAGTGACAAGGTCATGGGGTTTGGACTCAAGGCACTTTTGGGGCTCTGGGCAGAGCTTGTCTCCAGTCTTCCATGCTCCAAACTGGGGGACAGCTGCATCAAAGGAAACTTGGTAGCCCAGCACGGTTGGGCAAAGAGATACCAACGCTTGGCTTTTCTCAGTTGGCTTTGGTATCCTGTGGTGTAGAGGGACCCCTGGCATTCCTTCCTTCTTCAGAGGACCCTGGTGGTTTGAAGGAACATCAGCTCTGCACTTCCCGAGTGACTCAGTGGTAAAGAATCTGCCTGCCAATGCAAGAGATACAAGTTCGATCCCTGGGTTGAGAAGGATCCCCTGGAGATGGAAATGGCAACCCACACCAGTATTCTTTTTTTTTTTTTTATTATAAATGTATTTATTTTCAGTTCAGTTCAGTTCAGTAGCTCAGTCGTGTCCGACTCTTTGCAACCCCATGAATCATAGCACGTCAGGCCTCCCTGTCCATCACCATCTCCCAGAGTTCACTCAGACTCACATCCATCGAGTCCGTGGTGCCATCCAGCCAATCTCATCCTTGGTCGTCCCCTTCTCCTCCTGCTCCCAATCCCTCCCAGCATCAGAGTCTTTTCCAATGAGTCAACTCTTTGCATGAGGTGGCCAAAGTACTGGAGCTTCAGCTTTAGCATCATTCCTTCCAAAGAAATCCCAGGGTTGATCTCCTTCAGAATGGACTGGTTGGATCTCCTTGCAGTCCAAGGGACTCTCAAGAGTCTTCTCCAACACCACAGTTCAAAAGCATCAATTCTTCATTTGCATGAGGTGGCCAAAGTACTGGAGCTTCAGCTTTAGCATCATTCCTTCCAAAGAAATCCCAGGGTTGATCTCCTTCAGAATGGACTGGTTGGATCTCCTTGCAGTCCAAGGGACTCTCAAGAGTCTTCTCCAATACCACAGTTCAAAAGCATCAATTCTTCGGCTCTCAGCCTTCTTCACAGTCCAACTTTTTACTTTACAGTATTGTGTTGGTTTTGCCATACATCAACATGAATCCGCCACAGGTATACACATGTTCCCCATCCTGAACCCCCCTCCCTCCTTCCTCCCTGTACCATCCCTCTGGGTCATCCCAGTGCACCAGCCCCAAGCACCCAGTATCATGCCTCAAACCTGGACTGGCGATTCATTTCATATATGATATTATACATGTTTCAATGCCATTCTCCCAAATCATCCCACCCTCTCCTTCTCCCACAGAGTCCAAAAGACACCAGTATTCTTGTCTGGAAAATCCCATGGATGGAGGAGCCTGGCAGGTTATAGTCCATGGGGTTACAAAAGAGTCGGACAGGACTGAGCGACTAAACAGTGACAACAGCAACCACAGCTCTGCGCTATAGAGATTGCGCGTGGACTGCCTATTTCTGGGTTTTAGATAAAAGATATGATACAGCAGCTTTAGTAAGAGCTGAGGTGAGAATCCAGTCAACTAGAGAACCTCCCTAGGCCAATATCAGAAGGGAGACCTTCCTGTGGGGTGTATCAGACACTGATTTCAGTGGCAGCAGAACACTCAAGGGACAGAGCAACTGTGAGATTCCCAGCTGACGGCTCATGCTCAAAAGTCAGTTTGAAACCAGGGCTACTCTTGCCCCAAGGCAGGGAGTGGAGTGAGGCCAGTGAGGTACCTAGGTCATAGAACCTAAGGAGGGACTTACTTCTCCTGAGGTTTACATCAGTCTGCCTGCCATACTCCCAGTCAGTGTCGTCTTGGAGAAAAACAGGCGTGGAGTGGAAATCCCTAACCGCACACTGATATGTAAAGCAAGTAAGCCTTACCTAGGAATTTTAAACGACTGTGTCAGTCTAGGTTTGTGGGGGTCTGCTTTCCCGAGGTTCTGTTGTTCTGTTAGCTTGCTTCCCGCTCCCCAGGGTGTGAGGACTGGGAGGAGAGAGCTGGTCTGTCAGGGAGATGGATCAAGAACCACTTCCTTGCCATACAGATTTGTGACTTATTTACGTATCACTAACTACAGAATCGTGAGGCTAGGATTTGGAACCAAAATTTGCCTGACTCTAGAGCCCACTGGTAGCTCAGATGGTAAAGAATCTGTTTGTGATGCAAGAGACCTGAGTTCCATCCCTGGGTTGGGAAGATCTCCTAGAGAAGGGAATGGCTACTCACTCCAGTATTCTTGCCTGGAAAATTCCATGGACAGAGAGGAGCCTGGTGGGCTACAGTCCATGGGGTTGCAAAGAGTCAGACATGACTGAAGTGATGTAGCATGCCCATCCCATGAAAGTCGCTTTTGGGTTTCCCTAATATCTCAGCTGGTAAAGAATCCGCCTGCAATGCAGGACACCCCAGTTCAATTCCTGGGTCGGGAAGATCCCCTGGAGAAGGGACAGGTTATTCACTCCAGTATTCTTGGGCTTCCCTAGTGGCTCAAACAGTAAAGAATTGTCTGCAATGCAGGAGACCTGGGTTCAATCCCTGGGTTGGGAAGATCGCTTGCAAGACAGCATGGCAACCCACTCTAATATTCTTGCCTGGAGAATCCCCATGGACAGAGGAGCCTGGTGGGCTACAGTCCATGGGGTCGCAAAGAGTCAGACACAACTGAGTAACTAAGCACAGCACAGAGTCTACTGTTTGGAGACAATAATAGCAGTAATTGCTAACAGGTTCCGAGAGTTCATTACGTGCAGGGAACTGTTCTAGGTGCTTTATGTGTATTAATTCTTTGAATCTTCACAATACCCATGTGGTATTAAGTGCTATCACAAAGAAAGGCTTTGAGACACAGGGAGGTACAGTAACTTTCCAAGGTCACACAGCACATGAAAAGTGGTGAACCCGGCCTCTGAGTGTGGAGCCCATACTCAGAACCGCTTCATCACGAAGGCAGCTGACTTAGATGGCATCATCTGATACTATATGGACTCACAGCTTTCCAAGAAATTTCACAATATAGTCTTATTTTATCCTCTTGATGGACATACTGGTTAAGTGGGGCAGGAGGCAAAGTTTCCAGTTTACATATGAGGGAATTAAAATGCCAGTAGCAGGTAAGGAATAGATTGGGGCCTTGAGAATGCTGGGTGTGCTCTGATGAGAACATAGGCTGTGTGGAGGAATGCAGGGAGGGATCACGGAAGTCACTGAGTGTCATGTTGAGGAGTTTTCTGGGAAAGCAAAATACAGATCAATTAGAGACTGTTAAGAGAAGATGTGGAATGTACTTGAAGTTGACACCATGTTTAATAATTACTTCTCAATGGGATTCTGTCTAGATCTTCAAAAAGAGAAAACAAAAGCTGCTGAATACATCAGCCTTCTGTTAAGTCCCATAAGCATGTTTTTCTTACCCCCAATTTTTATTAAAGATTGGTTGAAACTAAAGAAAATTAGCAGTTTTGCTAACTACTAAAGATGTTTAAGGCATAATCTCCATCTTATAGTGTTAGATGAAACGAATAAATAACAGCAGAGATTGATTAATGACCAAAGCGAACTTGAGGCAATCAATCACAAAAGTCATTTATTTCAGAGAATTCAATAGGGAAATGCTTTCTGAAATGTGGCACATGAGATGGTTTTAGGGAATATCCCAAATGAACATTTTTATAACAGTTATTCTTTTTACTAGGAGAATATTGGTTTCCTATTTATAGAAATGGTTTACTTACATTTAAGTTTAAAAGTCAGGTTATTTTTCTATGTTGTCCATCTGAAGCTTATATAATATCTCTACACCTCAAAAAAAGGCAAATGGATATAAAGAAAATAGTAAGTAGCAGCATGGATGGTATATGAATCTTGGAAAACCACAAATGAGTAAGGTTTGGGGAGTACTGTATTAAAGGAACAAAGACCAACTGATATATGGCAACTCAAAAGTAATGATAATAAGATATTCTGCTCTCTTCCTACCCTACCCTCAGCTTCTATTCCGCTTACTCTATATCATGCACTGTGCCAAACACTATCTGTATTAGCTGATTTTATCTTAAACAGCAGTTGTCACCCAAGAATCAGTCTCTCTTTATTCCTAAGTAGCAGAACTCTGACTTTTGCTGTGGTGGCAGTGACTCCCAGCTTAAAGCCTGCATTCGCAGGCTGCTTTGTAACCAGGTATGCCATGTAGCTGTTCTGACAGATGATCTCTACGTGAGAGAGTTGTGAGGAGCATCTAAGTAGCTCTGGCTGTTAAATGGGGCTAATTCATATGGAGGAAGTGCCTGTTTATCCATTCTTGGCATGCCTTTGTGATGGCAGGCACTCTAGTAGCCATCGAGGAGCATAGATAAGTTTGAAGATGGAAGCCAAAGGCTAGGATGATGGAGCTGAAAGAGAAAAGAAGCAGGTGGCCCTGATGACTATGGAGCTATACTTTCTTTTGACTGTCTACTTCAGATCCCTTTTGCCTGAGATAGAAATTAACTTCTATCTTTACAACTTCCATTATTTGAGGTCTTCTGTTAAAAGAGCCAAACTTAATTGAAATATAGTACATTATTACATAAACTTACAATAGTACATTATTTACAGGTATATAGCACAGTGATTCAACATTTGTATATGTTATATTCCATTTAAAGTTATAAAATACTGGCTGTATTCTCTGTGCTGTACAGTATAACCTTGTAGCTATCTATTTTACACATGGTAGTCTGGATCTGATAATCCCCTAACCCTATCTTGTCCCTCCTTACTTCCCCCTCTCCCCACTGGTAACCACTAGTTTGTTCTCTACAACTGTGGGTCTGTTTCAGTTTTGTTGCATTCATTCATTTATTTTATTTTTTAGATTCCACATTTTAAAGTGGTAATGTACAATTTTCACCTTTGTTTGACTTATTTCACCATGTGTAGCACCCTCCAGGTCCATCCATGTTGTTGCAATGGCAGAATTTCATTCCTTTTTATTTGGATAAATAATATTCAGTATATGTATATATGTGTATATTTTCTCAGTCACTCAGTCATGTTAGACTCTTTGTGACCCCATGAACTGTAGCCTGCCAGGCTCCTCTGTCCATGGAATTTTCCAGGCAAGAATACTGGAGTGAGTTGCCATTTTCTACTCCAGGGGATCGTCCCGACCCAGGCATTGAAGCCGCATCTCTTGCATCCCCTGCGTTGGGAGGCAGATTCTTTACCACTGCGCCACCTGGGAAGCTGTATATGTAAATATTCCGTATCTTTATCCATTCATCTGTTGATGGACATTTAGGTTGCTTCCGTATCTCGGCTATTATAAATAATGTTGCTGTGAACACTGGGGTGCATGTATCTTTCTGAATTCGTGCTTTTGTTTCTTTGGGTATATAACCAGGAGTGGAATTAAACAGCTAAACTGAATCCTAACTGATAGAAGATGAAATATCAGTTTGGAGTGCTTTTGGATGTAGGTAACAGTAAGCAAACTTAATGGAAGCTTAAACATAGGGGTTTATTTTTCTCACATAAACTAGGTTGAGGCATTAGGTCCATATAGTAGGCAAGAAGGGGATGGACGTGTCAAAATTCTGCTTTTCCCAGGGTGGTGTTCTTTTATTTGAGCATGGAAGTCCTTCCCAGCAGAGTTCCCCCTAACAACGTGTTACGGAACAGCATCCCCAAGAACTGGAATGGGGCCTATCCTTCTAACTCCTGAAATATACTGGGCTCTGTTACTATAGGCGGATGTAGGGAGAGGCTGTGAATGGGTCATGGACCGTGAAGAAACCAAGGCTCAGAGATGAGGAGATGAGCTCAATTACACAGCCAGCAGGTAGAAGAACTAGGTCTTAAATGAAGCTCTAACCCTCAAACCTGGGGTCTTAACCACTTTGATAAACTTCTCTCATACAGGCTTTAAACATCTTAGTGGATTTGTTTTTAGAAAATTTTTCCAGACTGTTAGGGATTTCATACAGGAAGTCTAAATGGTAAGTAAAACTCGAGAGTCCTAAAAGATTCCTTCCAAATTAAGCTTCTAGAGCAGCTGTGTCTAAAAGAACTTTGGAAATAATAGAAATGTTTTCTGCTGTTCTGTCTATTATGGTAGCCACTAGCCACAGCTATTGAGGACCTGAGATACGGCAATATAATAGTGAATAAGGAGCTGAGAGTAGTATTGAAACATATACATTACCATATGTAAAATTAGGTAGCCAGTGGAAATTTACTGTATGATGCAGGGAGTTCAAATCTGGTGCTCTGTGATAACCAAGAGGGGTGAGATAGGGTGGGAGGTGGGACGGAGGTTCCGGAAGGAGGGAACATATGTGTACCTATGGCCCATTCATGTTGATATATGGCAGAAATCAACACAATATTGTAAAGCAATTCTCCTCTAATAAAAAATAAATTAATTAAAATCAGAAAAAAGTATGTAACTTCAATTAATTTAAAAACAGCTACCTGTAGCTTGTTGCTACTGTAAAGAAGAGCACAGTTCAGTTCAGTTCAGTCGCTCAGTCGTGTCTGACTCTCCGTGACCCCATGAATCGCAGCACGCCAGGCCTCCCTGTCCATCACCACCTCCTGGAGTTCACCCAGACTCATGTTCATCGAGCCCGTGATGCCATCCAGCCATCTCATCCTTGGTCGTCCCCTTCTCCTCCTGCCCCTAATCCTTCCCAGCATCAAGTCTTTTCCAATGAGTCAATTCTTTGCATGAGGTGGCCAAAGTACTGGAGTTTCAGCTTTAGCATCATTCCTTCCAAAGAAATGCCAGTGTTGATCTCCTTCAGAATGAACTGGTTGGATCTCCTTGCAGTCCAAGGGACTCTCAAGAGTCTTCCCCAACACCACAGTTCAAAAGCATCAATTCTTCGGTGCTCAGCCTTCTTCACAGTCCAACTCTCACATCCATACATGACCACACCATGTCCAGTTCTAACTGTTGCTTCCTGACCTGCATACAGATTTCTCAAGAGGCAGGTCAGGTGGTCTGGTATTCCCATCTCTTTCAGAGTTTTCCACAGTTGATTGTGATCCACACAGTCAAAGGCTTTGGCATAGTCAATAAAGCAGAAGTAGATGTTTTTCTGGAACTCTCTTGCTTTTTCCATGATCCAGCGGATGTTGGCAATTTGATCTCTGGTTCCTCTGCCTTTTCTAAAACCAGCTTGAACATCAGGGAGTTCACGGTTCATGTATTGTAGAACCTTAAAATACTGGTTCTCAGAATATCCTTAAATGCTCAGAATCAACAAAATCCACACTGTCTCCCAGATCAGCTTGTTTTTAAGAAGTAATGGGCCACTGTTTCTTTGCATGAAGTGGTGTTACAGGCCAGCACAAGTTCAGTGTGGGGCATAACTGTGTTCAAATATTGGTGCAAAGAATAGGCCTGTAAAAAATACTGACTTATGGAGCTCCAAGGTTCAGTCAGTTCAGTTCAGTCACTCAGTCATGTCTGACTCTTTGCAACCCCATGGACTGCAGCACGCCAGGCATCCCTGTCTATCACCAGCTCCCAGAGCTTGCTCAAACTTATGTCCATTGAGTTGGTGATGCCATCCAACCATCTCATCCTCTGTTGTCCCCTTCTCCTCCTGCCTTCAATCTTTCCCAGCATCAGGGTCTTTTCCAATGAGTCAGTTCTTTGCATCAGGTGGCCAAAGTATTACTTTATAGCAAGTCAGGCTTGCTCTTCTGAAGTTACAGAAGGACAGATCTTTGGCCTAGCATAAGAAGCAGAAGGAGTGGTATGGGTCAGTATGGCAAAGCAATGAGCCTCACCTTAGTTCTATTATAGGATTGGTGGTACTCCTTTAGTTAGAAAAGTCCATCATGTCTTTCCTCAGAGTCAGTAATAAGTTCATATGTTTAGTTTCCAGGACATAGTTAGTTTAAATGCTTTGTTCTAATGTGTGTCTAAAGAGATGAGGGTATTTTAGGATTTGTCTATCTCATAGCAACTGAGGATGAACTATACCACCACGAAGTAGGAAATTTTGTCTTTTGCATCTGTTAATTTGGTTCAGGAGGAAAAATGCTGTCATCTAGGTAATTTAGCTTCTTTATATAAGTTTACTGATTTTCAGACCTCTACCAGAGAAGTGAAACAGAATTGTTTTAGTTATTGCCCATGAGGTGGCACAGTGGTAAAGATAGACAGGAGATACAAGAGACGCAGGATCGATCCCTGAGTCGGGAAGATCCCCTAGAGTAGGAAAGGGAACCCACTCCAGTATTCTTGCCTGGGAAATTCCATGGGCAGAGGGGTTTGGTGGGCTACAGTCCACGGGGTTGCAAAGAGTCAGACAGAACTGAGTGATGGAATATGCATGCACGCCCCAATCCATTTTCTTGCAGTGACAACCCTAAAAAGATACGGGTAATGGCAGAGTGTCTGGATGTTGTGTCCTTCTTGCCAGTCTCTGTGTGGGAAAGAGACGACTGGGAGTCTATCTTGGGAGCCCCTGCTCTCAGCCTTTAGGAGGATTTTCCAAGCTGGCTCTGTAGCCTGACTTCTGAAACTGGCATTTGGAAAACCCCAGACTAGTATCTAGCTAGTTAAACTGTATTCGTTTGAATTTTGCTTGCTCTCCCTAAGGTTTATGGCCTGGCTATTTGGGCAGCAGTTTTTGTTTGTTCTGTTTTGCTGTGCCAGGTCTTCCAACTGTAAGTGACTCTCTGAGGACGTGATCGGCTGAAGGAACTTCTTGGTGCACCGGGATGAACTGGAAGAAGCAGAGGAGGCTGGACTGAACTAGGCTGGATAATACAAGAGCTGTTAATGACGTCTGTGCTTAAAAATAATGATTATTCTGTAAAGTCAAAAAAACTAAAAGTTGAAAAACTTTCTTTGCCCTCTACCTTAAAATGAAGAAACAGATGGCCATCTGTAGCTGTATATTTCTTATTGTTGCAAGTAAATGCAGCCACAGGAGATTATTTTATGCTAAAAGCCTCCATCTGCTAGATGTAATCTTTTCGTACCTGTGGAAAAAATGAATAAAATAAGGAGGACCCACTTGCTTCTGACCTTGACTCTCCGCAGATTATGCACCTAAGATAGTTTCCTTTGTTCCGTGACAGGTCTTAATTCCAAAATGATAGTGCTGCAGTATTTTGACAGTTTCATCTTTTTACCTAAATGGGGACGAATTTGGCTTCATAATATTCCTGGTTGGCATATGTTTTGCTGCAACAGAGCGAGAGGATTTTCCTTTAATGAGCAATACCCTGTGTCCCTTCAAGAGTCTTTTCTTATAAAAATGCTCAAGCATCCTTGCCTCTCTAGTCTATTTACTACACAGAATTGAGAAATAATTATAAATGAAAGAGGTATTAAAACATCCTCACTGTGTCATGGATCTGTTTATACTTTGGACAGAAGGGGAAGGGGGCAGGTAAACAGAATGAATTGCTGTGAATGTGCTGATTCATTGGGCCCCATCTTTTCAAACCCAGCTTCCTACCTCTCTTCCCACCTGCTCACCATCATCACAGCAACGTTATTCTCCCGGGACGCTATGTTTCTTTCCTAGTGGTTGTGTGTAATGGGAGTGCTATTTAAACAGAATTCATTGTCATTCGAGCTCACTTTGCTTTCAGGCACGTTGCTTCCACTTTGACTCAACTCTTTAGAAAGTTGGAGTTTTAACAGGGACCTAGGAGGTTATGCTCCTCATTCAAGAAGTTAAAAAATAACCTGAGGCCAGAAGACTGACACTCCAAGGCAGAACTAATGCTGAACACAGGCCCTTGTTGTCTCTGACACCCAGACTGTGAGAGTCACATGGAGAAGCAACTTGAGTCTTAAGGTTTGCATGGAAAACTGGGATGCCTGACTTCAAAAAAGAGGCTTTCCATGAATTTTTTGTATTGACCTTGGGTAAAGCAGAGTGCATGAGAGTGCTTATTAAATATAAGAGTGAAAAATGAAGGAGCATTTAAGTATGACTTCAAGACACTTTGGTGTAGAGGCACAGCCCTACTCTATTTTTCAGTGTGATTACTTCCTAACACCACACGTTTACTCTAGTGATGGACAAACATCCAGTGGTTATAAAGGAAAAACAAACAAATTAAATGGGGAATAAGAGGGAGAGGAGGAGTATCAGTGACCATATGCCCGACTTCTGGCTGTGTCAGTAGCTGGTGGTGTGATGCTGGAAAGTCACTTCATTGTGCTTGGCCTCAGTTTCTTTAAACAAAGAGCTTGGTCTAGATCTGGAAGCCATGGCTCTGGATCAGCATTATTATCATCACCTGGGACGCCTTAGACGTGCAGATTGTCAAACCTCACTCGGATCCCCCAATCAGAAGCTCTAGGGGTGGGACCCAGCAATTTATGTTTTAACAAGCTCTCCAGGCAATTCTGGTCACACTCAAGTTTGGGAACAAGCCACTGTAGAAGCTTGGCTGTCAGCTGCCAGAGCTATGCTGCAGAAGAGTTGGAACAGCTCTCCTCTTGGTCCTGAGAGGTCCCTTCCTAACGGTGAGTCTGTGATTTCAAGGTTTTAATTGGCTTTGTACATTGCTCCTTCCATTTCTGTATCAATTTCTTGTACTTTCCACCCATAGAAACCAAGTATCTGTTTACCTTTCTGAATGCTAAAAATCTTTCCAGTATTAACAACATGAGGGACCCATTAACAACATTAGACCCAAAAAGCAAGTGTTTGTGATCATGAGTTTTCATAAGTGAATGTCTTTGGTGAAAAATGAATGCTTATGTTGGCTAACGACTCTGCCAAGTAGTCGTGGGTTTTTCTGGTCTCCTCATAATGGGGGCATGCATCTTGAGGGTATCTGCAGGGGCTCTGGCTTCCTGTGGCCTCTGTTCAACTTGAGCTCTGCCACTTGCAACCTTTGGTAAGTTATTTTCTGCCTCAGTCTCAGTTTCTCTATCTGTACATAGAAAAACACACAATATCTGTTTTACAGTGTTTTGTAAGGATTCAAAAGATATGGTTCTTGTAAATATGCTTAACACACTAGATTGCGTTCATTAAGTACTCGATAAATGTGAAGCATCTTTAGTCCATTTCTTAGTGTTCACAGCTTTCGAATGAAAATGGTGATGTTTTCTTGTAATAGATAACATGTGAATAATATATAAATGAAGTAAAATGTAAAATATTTGGAAGATTATCTGGGAAATTATCTTATGCTTGGGGCGTAAAAGTGGTCCAGTGGCTAATGATCTCAGAGTAAGGAGTCAGATACCGTGACAATTTCAAAAAGAGAGGGTGAAGCGATTAGCACAGCTAGTCCTCTGTGGAGGGTCACCTCTCAATATGCCTCTCACCATCTCACAGTGCTCAATCCTAACTCGGTTGTTTGGGGTCACTTCCAGAGTTCACTGAGCTCTAACAAACAGGCTTTGAAGATTAGGTGGGACCCCTCTTATATGCTCAAGCTACCCTCCTTCCCCCTGATTTCCCTTCTGTAGCACTTGTTACTCTTGAAGTAGTTTGTCTTTACTTGCCTGTAAGTTCCATGAGGGCCAGAATTATGCTTGTTAATTTTATGTCCTCATGGTTTACCCTGGTTCTTGCTTCAAATGCAGAAGCTCAGAGCATCTCTTTCCTTCCCTCAGTGTCTTGTTATGTGAATCCTGATGGCTTACAGGTGTGCTGAGTCACTGATTGCTCCTCCCTTGGGGAAGTCCAGGTTAGGAATAGAAATTTCCAGGTTTCCAGGGCTGGTCTTTTTCCACCTCTAGCAGCTTCATGTGTTTAGTACAGTGTGAAAAAAGAATTGCCTGGAGGAAATCTGGAGAGATAATATCATGACTTAGAAAAACAATTTCACAAATTTTTTTAATGGGCTTGGTCTACCATATGCCCATGTAAGTCTTAGGCTTTCTTCAGTCCAGAGGGTTTCTGTCCCCTCTCTGATGGCCTCAAGAGTCGCAGCTACTGCAGAAAAAAATGCACTCTAGACCTGTTAACAGAAGCAACAACGAAATTGAGTAGATTTGCGATAGAATTGTAAAGCTGGGCATGATCTCTTCTCACTCATAAGAGCCAGGTACTGAACTTAAGCGTTCATGGTTATTATTATGCTTCTTCCTTTCTGTGGAAATGTGATTCTTGCTGGTGGAGTGTAACTGACAAATAATAAAGACAGCTGCCCATCATCTCCTAGTGGGGGGTCAGGAGAGAGGTGAATCTGCAACATACAGATAAAACCTTTCCAGGGAGAAACTTAATGGGGGGTGAAGTATAATAAATAAAACACGAGTCAGTGAAGGAGCTGTAAGAAAACATTTCTGTTGGGGGAAAATACCCAAACCAACTCAAATGTGAGAATAAATGAAAGTCTTTCCAAAATGAGAGAAAGCAAAGCAATTTCAGAGAAAAAGTGGCAAAGGTGGAATGAAGCTTAGCTTAGTAACTTCCTGTTATTATCTAACTTAATTCTTCTTAGAGCTCAAAGTGCTTTCATGGAATGTGTCTGAAATTGTTTGTTAAAATAAAGAACTTATGTAGGGATGACCTAATCTCCTTGGAGTTCTAAGCTACATGCTGAAGATGGACACAGGGGAGGATTACTTATAATATTCTGTGAGCCAATTTTGTAAAACTTGTTTACCACTCATGTGCTCTTATGAAGTCAGTAGCGTCAACTGGGCATGAAGGAGAGGGAGTGGAGTGGATTGTGCATGCTCAGTCATGTCCAACTCCTGTAATCCCATAGTCTATAGCCCACCAGGCTCCTCTGTCCATGGGATTTCCCAGGCAAGAATACTGGAATGGGTTACCATTTCCTCCTCCAGGAGATCTTCCCACCCAGGGATTGAACCTGGATCTCTTGCATTGGCAAGTGGATTCTTTAGCACTGAGCCACCTGGGAAGCCCAGGAGGTGAGGGAAGACTGGGCAAATGGTGACTCACATCTTGTCCATTTGTCTTGTTGTCCTCTTTATCCCTCATACTGTCAAGGATTGAAATAATAGCACTGGCTGCATCTCTTTTGATGAATAGTGCGCGTAACTGTGAGGGATGTATTCCCAAGAAAATGGTATGTTCTGGTCTCTCCTGACATAGCCTCCACCCCTTTATTAAACTGTAGTTAATCCCTACACTAAACTTCTAATTCAGTAAACAAGAGTGATTTCTGGTAATCTTTACTTGACATAAGTACTGTAAGTAATCCTAATGCAGGTGGTCCAGGAACCATGGTGGTTTAGTCGCTAAGTCGTGTCTGACTCTTGCAACTGCGTGGACTATAGCCCACCAGGCTCCTCTGTCCATGGGATTTTCCAGGCAAGAATACTGGAGTGGGTTGCCATTTCCTTCTCCAGGGGATATTCCTGACCAAGGAATCGAACCCGGTATCCTGCATTGCAGGCAGATTCTTTACTGACTGAGCTATGAGGGAAGCCAGGAACCATACTTGAAGATACACTGGTGTTGGTGTCTGACTGTGGTGGGCCCTGATGTCAGATGGATAAAGTTTGAGTCTTGGATCAGCCAGCCACCTTCTGAACGTGGGCAAATTACTTGATAACTGTATTTGTTTCCCCAGTGTGAAAATGGGGATAATATTACTATCTACCTCATAGAATTATAGTTGGTGAAATGATGCAGAAAACCGTATTTAATACAGAGTGTGACACAGAGGAAGCTCCCAACAAGTGATAGTTATATTGTCGTTTTTATGGTTCTGGACAACCCCTTCTTTGAGCATTTTAGACTTTTGGATATAGGGAAAAAAAGAACTTGAACTGGCTTAAGCAAAAGGGTGGGTCTGTGTAAGCGCTGGTCTTAAGCATTGGTGTGTGTCAGTGATGAAGAGTCTCTACCTGACCAAAGTTTGGTCGGGTTCCATGTCCCTCCTCCAAGGCCCATCTGTGCACCTCATTGTAAAATCCAGTTTTAGCAGGAGCTCACCTAAGTCAATTTTAGCAAGAATCCTCTGTTCTCCGTATCTAATAACCCTTCATTGGGTCAATTAAGGTAACTGGGTTCTTCATCCTCCACCATCCCCTGGGTGATGTCTGATCACAATGGCCTGTTTTCAGCAAAGATTCTGTTAGGTCAGTTTCATTAGATCCCTTGTATGTTTTTTCTTTGTAATTTTCCATCCAATGACCACCACCCCCGCCACCCAACCTTGTTTCCTGGCTATAAATTCCCACCTTTCCATGTTGTTTTCAGAACAGTCCTAGCTCTATACTGAAGTTTTTTTTCCCCTATTGCAATAGTCTTGAATAGAGTCAGTTTTTACTGTTTTAATTACTCTCCAGCTGTTTCTTTGACATAAATTGTGGAAATGGCAGGTGGAGAGGTGGCCTTGGTGACAAGACACTTGAGTACTGCCTAAACCTCTCATTTCTCTTCTCAGCATCTTCTTGTGTTGTCATTTTGCTTCTGCTCCAGGTAAGTTTTTTTCCATGCAGGGGAAAACACACCCTCAGATAGCTTCAGGCTTCCATTCTCAGAGCTTGTATCCAGAGAGGAAAAGAAATGTTCCAACCATTTCTTTTGGAGAAAGAGCTGATTCTTTCTTCAAAGAGAAAGGGCTCTTTGAGAGAGGAGAGAGGACTGATTGGTTCAAGATGAAACAAATGCCCATCCCTGTGCTATGGGTGTTGGCCTGGGTCATGCGCACACTTCCTTATCAGAAGGTTGGGTCTCATGCTGGGCATAGACTCTGAGTCATACCACCTCTTTCTTCTGGTTCTCTGTATGCTTGTCTTTATGTACCTATGATAAACACATAGCCCAAACCCCAAATGTACCTCCTCAGCACTGGGAACACAGTGAGATCCAAAGAGCTATGGCCCCTGCCCACATGGGACTTACAGTCTCATGCGGAAATAGATTTTCAGCATGAAGAGATGAAAGACCATATGACTGCTTTCCTCACAGCCTTCCTCCAGTGCTAGGAACTGGGGAAACAATATAGTAATACAAAGAAAATGTGATCTGTAAATGAAAGTTCAGTTCAGTTCAGTCGCTCTATTGTGTCTGACTCTTTGTGACCCCATGGACTGCAGCACTCCAGGCCTCCCTGTCCATCACCAACTCCCAGAGTTTACTCAAACTCATGTCCACTGAGTCGGTGATGCCATCCAACCATCTCATCCTCTGTCGTCCCCTTCTCCTCCTAAATGAAAGTAATTGGAATAAATTAAAACCTCAGAGGAGGTGATAATGCATGTAGTCATACATACATACAAGCATACATACATACAAACCTTAAGATACTTAGAGCAATGCTGGGTTCACCCCCTTTTGCTACTGCCCCTCACCCCAACAAACACAAGTGATGAATTATTTCAGGAGAATCAGTGGTTTGGGTGGTCTGACTCAGTTGTTGAAATTTCTTTGCAGAATTTCCTCAGACATCGAGGACTCACATTCCTTATTTCGATTTTAAAATGGGATGAGTTTTCTCAAACAATCACCAGCACGTAAATCAGATTAATAGTAATACTAGCTAACACTCACTGAGCACTTACTGCTGTAGGTGCTTTCTGTGGATTAATTCATTTAATCCTCTCACCACTCCTGTGAGGTAGGTGTCCTTATCTTCTTTACACAGATAAGGAAGCAGGCACAAAAGGGCTACATTTATTGGAAGGAACTATATTTATTGAAGGCACACTACATGCAGGGCTCATTGCTGAGCGGAGTTCATAATATTAAATTACTGAATCCTGCTAATAACACTGAGAGGTAGGTAATGTTTTTTGGAGGACCCAGTTTAAAAATGAGGCACTGAGCCTTGGAAAAATTAAGAATTTGCCAGAAATCATGTTAGGTGAGTGTCAGAATCTGATCTGGAACCCATGATATTTGAGTTAAGGTCTTGCTGCTATCTTAACCACTGAGATCAATTCTGATTTCCAGGTTAGTTTGTTGAAACAGAGCTTCATAAAATACATGCCTTTTCATTGCAAATTCTTTGGAAAGATAATTTGTTTTGTTCATCATAATTTCCTTGGAGGCAAGGAATGCCTTATAGATAGGCCTGTCTTTTCTTTGTTTTAGTCTTGTTCTGCATAACAGAGTTGCTGTGAGCTGGCCACATAGAAGTGACAGCAAATAAAGCATTTTAAATATCTAGTTTTATATTCAATCATTTAAAAAGGTGCATATTCTATGTACCAGGTACTGTGCTAGGCAATGAAGATTCTAAATAGATTCCCTGTTACCCTCCATAATTTCACCCTGGTGATTTCCTTCATAGCAGGGATCACAATTTGCAATTTTTACTCATTTACTTTGTCCTCATATTAGAACATAAGCCCCAGGAGGTAGCATTGTTGCCTGTTGTGTTAACTTCTGAATCTTGAGAATTTAGGTCAGTGCCTGACATGTTTTAGGTGCTTATTAAATATCCATTGAATGAGTAAATGAACAGATGAATCAAATAATTCATTGCAAGTTTTTGAGTGGTATCTGTGAGTGTTAGTTGCTCAGCTGTGTCCCACTCTTTGTGAGCTCATGGGTGATATCTAGGTCTTTCCAATGTCTCATGTTATTTATTTATTTTTTTAAAACACTCTTCCCCTGTTTCCCTTTGTCTATTGCATCTGCACGTGACTTCTGGCAATGGGGAATCATTGAGCAGAGACCAGAAGATCAACATTCAGCCTTCATTTATAGGAACTGAGGCGGTGACAGTACCTGGAGGCCGTACTAACTGGAAGTTAGAATCTGGAAAGTGACCAAATAGTTTCATATCTGTTCCTTTCAGCCAGGGCTGCGAAGTCCTGCCTATGTAGGAAAAATGTGGTTCTTAATTTGTGGGTAGAACTGACCACTGGGTGTAGGGTACAGATCTCTCTTTACTTTGCAGAAGTAGCAGCCTGACTCTGTATTGAATGGGAGCTAAAGAATTTAGAAGATCCCCTTTCCATCCACAGCTTGCTTCCAAGCCTGTTGTCTTGCTAAATTCTCCTGCCTTGGAACTAAAAGCTTAGAGACTGCAGTATAAAAATGAGGGGAGAATTAAAATGTATTGGCTGAGTAGCTACAAAAATCATATTGTTAAGCTTTTGATGATACTGGGTGGCCAAAAAATTTGTTTGAGTTTTTCCATAAGATTTTACAAAAACCTGGATGAAATTTTTGGCCAACCCAATACTTCCCCATGTTATCATAGGCAAAGAAGTTCTGTTCAAGTAGCTACAGTTGTGTGCCAAGTGTGTTTCCTTCCTCATTTCCCTGGAAAGAATGCAAAACAGGTTGAAAGCCCCGGGGCTTGGCCTCTTCCTTCTGTCAGGCCCAGGTAGTGAATGATTCAGACTTTGTGGATCACCCATTTTCACACTACTTAGTTGTGCTCTTGTCGTGTAAAATCACCCATAGATAACACGTATGGGAAGAAGCATGGCTGAGTTATTACAGAAACAGGTGTTAACCTCTGGCCTATATGGCGTTTTGGTATTTAATTTACGTGAACTTCTGAACCTGGAAACATGCATTCACACAGTAGACACACTATTTCAAAGTGAGAGATAAACCATTTCGAATGCCTCAGCTTGATTTGGAAACAGCAAAAATCAGTAGGGCTTTACAAGTCTTAGCACACTTTCACTGCCTTCATCAGTGTTGCGTGAGCACATCTCAAGAATTAGATGTATCTACTTAAACCTCAAGAATCAAGAGGAAAAAAAAACCCAACTCTCTTAATCCTGTGCTGCCTCTTGTCAGAAGCCAGCTTGGAGTTCTCACCATGGAAAAATGCAGACCTCAGCTTCAAGGATCCAAGATCAAAGCTTTGGAAGTAAATTCCTTTCAAGAGGGGCTCACAGCTGCATTAAAAATTGCTATTCTTTGTGTGCATGGCCCTCCCAGGAGAGCCCACTGGCCCAGTGCCACCCTACTTACCCTAGAGTCCAGCCTGACCTTGGTCATTCATCTCTGCTTGAGAAAGCCAGGCTCCACAAATCACATGGCTTCCCATTGACTTTCTGTCAGGGCAAGGTAACCAAACCTCTTCTTTAAGATGAGGGGCAGGAGGCGCAGCTCCTTTCTGCCCAGTGCTCTAATGGGAACTTTTGGGTCAAGAGAACTCATATCTGGCACAGAGAGGGTACATGCCTGGAGGGGACAGGCATTCAAGGTGCTCCTCCTGTGCTCCAGGGCTTCCCTGGTAGGCCAGATCGTAAAGAACCTGCCTGCAATGCAGGAGACCTGGGTTTGATCCATGGGTCAGGAAGATCCCCTGGAGGAGGATGCTGTCATCAGCACGCAATTAAATCTCTGCCATGCCATTTATTAGCCTTTGACCTTGGGCAAGTCACTTAACCCATTTGTTACTCACTTTTCTGATCTGTAAAAATAGGGCAATTATAGTAACCATCTTATAGGCTGTGGTTAAGATCACATGAATACATGCAAACTGCTAATATGCCTGTGTGCATGCTGCTGCTGCTGCTGCTAAGTCGCTTCAGTTGTGTCCGACTCTGTGCGACCCCATAGACAGCGCCCACCAGGCTCCCCCATCCCTATGATTCTTCAGGCAAGAACACCAGAGTGGGTTGCCATTTCCTTCTCCAATGCATGAAAGTGAAAAGTGAAAGTGAAGCCACTCAGTCATGTCCGACTCTTGGCGACCCCATGGACTGCAGCCTACCAGGCTCCTCCATCCATGGGATTTTCCAGGCAAGTGTTCATGCTAAGTTGCTTCAATCATGCCCAACTCTGTGTGACCCTATAGACTGTACCCCGCCAGGCTTCTCTGTCCATGGATTTCCCAGGCAAGGATACTGGAGTGGGTGGCCATGCCCTCCTCCAGGGGATCTTCCCCACCCAGGGATTGAACCCACATCTCTTACGTCTCCTGCATTGGCAGCCAGGTTCTTTACCACCAGTGCTACCTGGGAAGCCCAAAGTGCTAACATAGTGCCTACCAAAATGTAAATGACTTCGGTAAATCATTAAAAAATTATTATAACTTTGAAAAGGATGACTGCATGTCCCTTCAGTGCTGGAGTGTGTTGGGTCATGGTCTAACTGGATCACCCAAGGGTTATTGAATTCTAGGGCTTATACTGCTATTTATTTATTCTTGGCTGTGCTGGGTCTTTGTTACTACACAGGCTTTTCCCCACGTGGAGTGAGCGGGGCCTGCTACTCCTGGCAGTGTGTGGGCTTCTTGTTGTGGTGGCCGCTCCTGTTGCAGAGCTCCGGGGCATGAAGGCTTCCGTAGGTGGGGCATGTGGGCTCAGTAGTGGCAGCTCTCCGGCTCTAGAGCACAGGCTGAGTAGCTGTGGCACACGGGCTTTGTTGCTCTGTGGCACACGGGATCTTCCCAGATCAGGGATTGAACCCACGTCTCCTACCTCAGCGGGTGGACTCTTCACCGCTGAGCCACCAGGGAAGCATTACAGCTTGTACTTCTGTCATTATCGTTTTGTTAGGAACCACACTCTAAAGTTAATGTTAGTCGGTGGATCTTTGTCCAGTGGAGATTTAAAACAATTACTTTCCACTGCAGGAGATTATCGAAAGATCACAATTTTATTGCCCTGATCACTCACGCCTAACACATATAGCAAACTTATTTTGGCATGTCTTTCCTGTCCATATGAATCTTTTTTCCTCAAATGCTCTTTGAATCAGTGTTACTATCCTGCTGGTTTCCTGATTAATGAATTAAATTTTGGGCATATGTTCGCTCTATGTTTATATGAAAGATCAAATTTTTAACCCTTAGAAATTACACTTTGAGAAATAGCATCTATATGCGTAGGTTATGATCACTGTTCTCTTTTTTTTCAAAGGCAAATGATGTCATGGAAAGAACTTTGCGGCTAATTGTCCAGAAGACCTTGATCTAAAGTCAAGCTCGATCACTTTTTAGTTTGAATGGATCTTGCATCTGTAAAACGGGAAAAACCACAGACAGGTTACTTGGCAGTTGTATAATCTTTGAAGGTAGCCTGCTAGGGGCTGTCCTCCTAGCCTGCGTTTTAGCAAAGAGATGTAGTTACTCAGACAATTTGTTCTTCACACCCAGGCAGATCACCACCCCTCAAGCAGAGCTGCCTCCAGGTTACCTTTCCTACAACTTGTAGTTCCCAGCAGAATGCGTTTCATCATCCTGCCCACTGCCTCTCTCTACTCTTGGGGAAAATAGTAATAACAACATGACCTGTGTTTAGGCCTCAAAACTCCAGCATGTGAAGCATTTCTGTTTTATTTTAAGTGATTGACAAGTGCTCCCAGTTAGTGACACTTTGTGTGAGGGTGGTGTGGTGTATACTTTAAATGTGTCATCTCACTCAATCTTTACCCTGGTCCTGGGAGATAAATGTTAGCATACCCATTCTACAGATAACAAATTGAGAATTGGAGGTGAGGTACCTTGCCAAGGAATACTCAGTTAAACAGTCCAACCTGCTTGACTTCTAACCCATGTCTGCTAGTATTCAAACTCTACATTTGTTCTCATTTGTTGAACATTTGGTAAGGACAAGATTCCATGGCGAGGTGAGCAGGTGAAGGGTGCAAGGTAAGAAAATACCACTCCAGAAGGACTCACTTTTTAGACGTGGAGGATAAGGAAAAAGATAGTAATGGTCACCTCTTATTTAGTGTGCGAGGCATGCTGCATAGCAATTTCATTTACTCCTCACCTCAATCTGGCGGCATAGGTGATAGCATCTCTGTTCATAGGTAACAAAACAGGTTCTAGGAGGTGAAGAAACTTGCCTCTGGTCCCACAGCTATAATGATTCAGATTTCTGTCTGGGCATTCTATCATTCATAGCCCCTGTGTCAGACACGAAAAGATACATAACCGTAAGAGGTAGCAATGTTCAGTATTGCACGAAGATTACAAGCACCCAGAGTGAGCTTGATGAGTGCTACGTGTGTTGCTGGGAACCTGCTGCAGTCAGTTTAGAATGTTTATTAAGCATCCTTTGTTTGCCACATACTGAGTGCCTGGCTGGGAAATGTGATGACAAGAACTTGAGCAGTTCATGGTCTAGGGTGAGGGACAGATGTGAAAACAGGCCGCTGTAACACAGCATGGTAAGTGGTGTGCTGGAGGTTACTGTGGGAGCACAGAAGTGGAGCCTTAATCAGCTGGGCTAGGGGTTCCAGGGATGGGTTCCCGCCCAAAGCTGCACCCCAAGTGATGTTCAAGTCCCACTGACCTGTCAGCTAAAGAGTGTGATCTCAGTTTGCCTTCTCTTCGATGTTCAAAATCTACCATCAGCTTCAATAAACCGCTTGGATTTGACTTGAACATGTTGTCCCTTGGTGAGTGGATCTGCCTTTCTAAATCATATTTTCATTGGCTAATCTGAAAATCCATTTTCACTGCAAACCAATGGTATGCTGAAGTGGCTCAAAGGGTGCTGGGGTGTCAGGACTGATATGTCTTAGAGTGGAAAAAAGTTAGTGCATAATGTGCAAAATTGTACCCTATGTACAGATGATTGCCATTTAATCAGATTTATTTGCAGGGTTCTTCCTTGAGTCCTGTTACATCCTCAAGCTGGGCTGGAGCTTGTTTGCTTGCATATGTAGATTTTCAGGATGCTGTAGACACCCATGCTTATGAAACCTACAAAATAATCGACATGAAAAAGTCTCACTCTCATCTACCATAATATCTGCAGAGTAAAATATTCAACATAAAAATATTTCTTCTATTCTTAGACAGCAGCTCTTGTTACCATGTGTATTCTTGTGCACCTTTATATATCCTCCTACAGATAGTATATGCTTGTATACACATATTAGAGTGTGTGTGTATATATATGTGTAAATGTATGTATGAACACACATGCCCATTTTTGGTTGTGTTTTACACAAATAATATAACGCTTTAATATTGTCTTAGATCTTACTCTTTTTGTCATTTAATAATAAATTTTGCAGATCGTCTCTTCCATCATACTACCTGTAGACTTGTCTCATCCTTCTTATTGGCTGTTTCATATTTCATTGGCACACTTTCACCAGATTCTCTTTGATGTACATTAGCCTTTTCCTGTTTTTTGGCTATTAAAAAAACATGGCAGTGAAGAAACCTGTATACACATGATTGCCCATAGTTGCCCACCTTTTGGATAAATTCATAAAAGTGGAATTGCCAAATGAAATATCATGTTCTTCTAAAATGGTTAGATGTTTCCCAGTTCTTCTTCAAAAAGCTGGTAGCAATTTAGTCTTCTGTCAACAGCATGGGAAGATGTTGTTACCTTGTATATTCTCTGTGCTGTTTTGTCAGCTCCCAGGACATGTTGCGATGATGAAAACATGAGTGTTTTGTCTGATAAGTTGGATATAAGTTAGATTTAGCAGGCTGTGAGTTGAAATGTAAATATCGTCTGCTCAGGTCTGAGTAGTTGAAATGCAACATTTTAGGGCTGCCTCCTTGGGGGCTCCAGACATAAGAATACCCCTTTTTATGTTTCTTCAATATCAGGATGCACCTTGTTTTTAATTTTCTGTACTTCTTAATGACAGCTGGACACCTCAAACCTGTGTTTCTTAGAAAACTCTGGCTTGATTCTCCCCAGTTATTCTTGGTTTCTGCAAAGGTTATCTCTGCTCTTGTCCCAGGCCTGGCCACCTCACATTGTGGCTCTCCATGCTTCCACTCACCCTTCCGAGCAGGTCTTGAATGGATGACCTTATCACTTCAGGAGACAAACACACATTGTACTGATCTTTCAAGCTCAATATCCTTTTGCTTAAATGTTAGATGGATTTACGTTATTACTCTGGGAAGCAGTGATCCAGGGAGGAATTAGTGTTGAGATGAGACTCTTGTCTTGTTAAAATGGCAACAGAAGAATGCATGCACTTGCCCGAAACCACTGGCCAAAGTCTAATCCAGTCTTTCTCCTTTCTTCCCCTCCTCAACCCATTTGGTTATTTGAATTCTGTTTGCCTCTTAGCTTCTGAGATTTTAGGATTTGAAAAGGGAAGTTCGGCTGTGTAGGGTGCTGACAGGTCTGTCTTAGTGACTTTCAGTGGGATAATCATTACATCCAAGATGCCCTTTGAACTGGCCTTCCATGCTGTTGGCAGTGCTGAGGGTGGTCAGGCTGGGGCCCCCTTGGGAACTTTTCCTCCTGGAGGTTCCTGGGGAGGCACAACAAAGTATATCAGTCACTGTCAAATATGAGTTCAGTCAGTTTCCAGGAAGTGTTGTGTAACCCAGATGTCTTCCTTTACTAATATGCTTTGTGCTCTGCAAAGCAGGCATGCTCTTAAATGGTTGCAAGCAAGTTAAAATTAGGGAGGTGGTACAGTGAATGACTCATTTGAAAAGACCTTGATGCTGGGAAAGATTGAAGGTGGGAGGAGAAGGGGATGACAGAGGATGAGATGGTTGGATGGCATCACCAAGTCAATGGACATGAGTTTGAGCAAGCTCTGGGAGTTGGTGATGGACAGGGAGGCCTGGCGTGCTGCAGTCCCTGGGGTCACAAAGAACTGGACACGACTGAGTGACTGAACTGACTGACAGTGAATGAGAAGGCATGGGAAATTGAAACTTCGTAGATTCAAGCTTGGTTTGTCTTAACTCTGTCCCTTACTAGTTGTCTGACTTGTGGGTGTATTGCTTAACTCTTAGGATCTAGGTATATCCTTGTATAAAATACATCAATAATGCTGGTTTATCTTCATTAGAGTATTCAGTTCGATCAGTTCAGTCATTCAGTCGTGTCCAATTCTTTGCCACCCTATGGACTGCAGCGTGCCAGGCTTCCCTGTCCATCACCAACTCCCGGAGTTTGCTCAAACTCACGTCCATCGAGTTGGTGATGCCATCCAACCATCTCATCCTCTGTCATCCCCTTCTCCTCCTGCCTTCAATCTTTCCCAGCATCAGGGTCTTTTCCAGTGGGTCAGTTCTTCACATCAGGTGGCCAAGGTATTGGAGTTTCAGCTTCAGCATCAGTTCTTCCAATGAATATTCAGGATTGATTTCCTTTAGGATTGACTGGTTGTAACTCCTTTCAGTCCAGGGGACTCTCAAGAGTCTTCTTCAACACCACAGTTCAAAAGCATCAGTTGTTTGGTGCTCAGCTTTCTTCAGGTGAAAAATGTGAGCTGTGTGTACATGCCAAGTTGCTTTAATCGTGTCTGACTCTGTGTGACTCCATGGACTGTAGCCTGCCAGGCTTCTCTGTCCATGGGATTCTCTAGGCAAGCACACTGGAGTGGGTTATCCCTATTTTACAGATAGAGAAAGAGGTATTTGAAGAGGTTAAGGAACTACACTAATGGTATATAGCTTGTAAATGGTGAAACCAGGTTACAAACCTCAGGGAGTCAGAGATTGGATGTGAGAATCTGCATTCATCTTTTTTTTTTTATGGCAGGAACATCTTTATTATTTTAGAATAGTCCATCACCAACTCCCGGAGTTTGCTCAAACTCACGTCCATCGAGTTGGTGATGCCATCCAACCATCTCATCCTCTGTCATCCCCTTCTCCTCCTGCATTCAATCTTTCCCAGCATCAGGGTCTTTTCCAGTGAGTCAGTTCTTCACATCAGGTGGCCAAGGTATTGGAGTTTCAGCTTCAGCATCAGTTCTTCCAATGAATATTCAGGATTGATTTCCTTTAGGATTGACTGGTTGTAACTCCTTTCAGTCCAGGGGACTCTCAAGAGTCTTCTTCAACACCACAGTTCAAACGCATCAGTTGTTTGGTGCTCAGCTTTCTTCAGGTGAAAAATGTGAGCTGTGTGTACATGCCAAGTTGCTTTAATCGTGTCTGACTCTGTGTGACTCCATGGACTGTAGCCTGCCAGGCTTCTCTGTCCATGGGATTCTCTAGGCAAGCACACTGGAGTGGGTTATCCCTATTTTACAGATAGAGAAAGAGGTATTTGAAGAGGTTAAGGAACTACACTAATGGTATATAGCTTGTAAATGGTGAAACCAGGTTACAAACCTCAGGGAGTCAGAGATTGGATGTGAGAATCTGCATTCATCTTTTTTTTTTTATGGCAGGAACATCTTTATTATTTTAGAATCTTGATTATTCTAGAGTACACTTTTCAAGTTGCTTGAAATAAAGCATATTTGGAATGTGTATTTGATGTTTTGGCTAGAATTTTCATTCCAAATGATCAGTGCCTGTTTCTTTAAACTTAGGACACTTATGTCATTCCCTAGTCCAGTGGGTATTCCACAATCACAACCCAATAACTTCCAGATTCCTTGTTAAGCAATATTTACAACAGTATTTAATGTCCTTGGTTTTTAGTCTTATCCTATGAAATAGCCCTTAAAACTCATACTTGTAGCATTTTCCTCCAGAGAAGGTAGAAAAGTGGCCTTTCCCCGACCTTCCTATTTTCTCTGTGGTACTTGCAATCCTCTAATTTTCCCTATAATTGATTTACTATGCATGTTTATTATGTCTTCACTCACCAGAATATAATGTCCGAATATGTTTTCACTAATGCTTCCCAAGTTCTTAGAGAACCTCTGCATGATAGATGCACAAAAAATATTTGCTGAAAAAATGAGTGACTGCAACATGAAATGCGTGGGAGCAACTCAGGGGTCACCTGTCACAGGGCCAGGTGACGGTCGACTTGGACCCCAGGACGAGGTGGTGGTCAGGCTGCGTTCCTTCTGCCTGGCGGGCCCGACCAGTGGCTCTGTGTGACCTTCTGAGAGATGCTGAGTCCAGCCTGTCGTCATTCTGTCATGAATGGTCATAGCTCCTGTATCTCACTTCTCTGGCTTTCAAGGCATGTGGTGATGACGCAGTGATGCTGGCTTTTCTGTAGAGCTGTCAGAAGAAAGACTTATCTGACTCCAAAGCAATGTGCTTTACTGGTGTTATAGAATCTCTCTCAGATTTGTTCAGAGAGAGAATTTACCCTTAAAAAGAGGGGGAAACGTCTTCTTCAAGGCAAATTAAAGAGAAAAGCTCCTATGGAACTCCCGGGTATGTGAATGTGCCTGTAAGATTTGTGCCCTGCTTTCCTGCTATTAATATTATCTATTAATATTAATGCTATTAATGCTTACAATGAAAATGAGCCCCCTTGCCTGCTTTCTGATGTTACATAGGTTCACAACTGAACACCTTGGGGCTGGAGGATGTGGCTGGTATCACAGTAAATTCTATCCTGTAATATCAATATCAACTTCTCATTTGTGAAATTAGAATGCTCATCTAACTCCAAAGGTTATTGTAAGTATAATGGAGTGAGGAGTTTTATTTTAGCAACTAGTCTTAGAGTTCCTCTTGGGGATGGAACTTTAGAAAAAGATCGGATGGTGACTATGGGAGTGTGAACTCTGATTTCTTAGTTTGCTAAAAACTGAGCAACTGGTGTCTGTCAGTGGTTGGCACCAGTTTTTTCTGTTACTTTATTTGGAGACAGATACTGAAAGAGAAACTCCTAAATGAAATAGCAACAGATATAGATAATTAAACCATTCTGTGTAAGAAATACATAGATTTAGGGGTGGCAGACAAAAGGGAGGAGTGGAGGATGGGGAAATGGGGCTGGGCAGCATGGTTGGGGGCTGGAGGAAGTCAGTGAATGTGCAGTCAGATGGCATTTAGGGAGGAGAGAGTCAGAGGTCCATTTGTTGTGATAAAATCCTCCTCTTCCATCATTTTAACCTCTTAATCACTCAGATGTTCTGTGAGCAGCTGGGAAAAGTCAAAGGAAGTGGGCTGAATTTCACATCTGTGACATCCTGGCAGAGAGAAGGACCCCTGGAAATGAGATACTAATGAGATTAAGAGTTTGGTGCCGACAACTCAGGAGGCAGAAGTGAGAATGAGAACATAAACTATAAGGATCCACTGAACTCTTAAGGCAGTCGTTGGCTTTCTTAGAGGTTATGGAATTGAGGTTTTGGGTCAGTTTTACTCAAATGACTGAGGGTGGGCAAGTGTATTATATGAGGTTCAAATTACTACTCATGAGGTAGTTAGCCTAGGGCCTAAAACTAACAAACATACAATACATTTTTCATCAAATTACATGTATTTTAATCTGTCATCCAGTTATATATACTCTTTCCTCAGAATTAGATTATATTTATTTTGTTTTTGTTTTTTTATTTAAAAAGTTTTTATTGGGGTATATATATATATTTTTAATTGGGGTATATTTGGTTTACAATGTTGTGTTCGTTTCAAGTGACAGCAAAATGAACCAGCTGTAGTATTCATAGATATATCCCCTCTTCTTTCGGATTTCCTTCCTATTTAGGTCACCATAGAGCACTGAGTAGAGTTCACTGTGCTATATAGCATGTTCTTATTATTTGCCGATTTTATACCCTGTAGTGTGTATATGTCAATCCCAATCTCCCAGTTCATCCCATCCCTCTCTTTCCTCCTTGGTATACATATGTTTGTTCTCTACATCTGTGTCTCTATAAGATCTCCATACCATTTTTTTTTCAGATTCCACATGTACATGTTAATATATCATATTTGTTTTTCAGATTGGATTTAAATCAGGGGTTATAAACTTCTCTGCAAGTTTTGTTGACTGGACTATGTAATGCCTGTATTTGAATACTAAATAGCAACCCACTCCAGTGCTCTTGCCAGGAGAATCCCAGGGATGGGGAGCCTGGTGGGCTGCCGTCTGTGGGGTCGCAGAGTCGGACACGACTGAAGCGACTTAGCAGCAGCAGGCCAGGGTGTGCTCTTGTTGCCTCAGGCCTCTCTATTCCTTATTATCCACCCCCTTCATATTTATGCCCTGTCTGACTCCTACAGCCATTTAAGTTTGTGGGTACTGATTTAAATGGATACACTTAAGCTATGAAGAGATGAGAGGACACACTCTGGAATATGACGCTTGTCCTTGCAGGTAGGTTTTATTATTGATCATAATATTTACTGTCCCTCCTATGGAAGGGTTATAGATCTCTCTCACACTGATATGTGATTTACTTTTTGTTAGTGGACAGAAGTGAACTGTGTCCTCTGTTACCACATGGCATGTATTACTTCTGCACAGAAGTTTTAAGAGTCCTTGAATGATTTACACATCCTCCCTGTGCCAAGAGACCAGCAATATCTCAGACAGGGATTTCTCTGTTACCCTCATTCTCCAAATAAAATATGAAACAAAGCTGATGCTGATCATGGGTAGAAATGTAGCATGAGTGAGAAATAGTTGCTGTGAGTCACTGAGATTTTTTTTGGATATTTGTCACTTGAGCATCATCTTGTCTATGATGATTAAGCCCTTCATACGTTTTACAGATAAAACACTTAAGGGACCATTCCTAGCTTGGGTCAGAGTTCATGAAAGCCATCCAGTTCTTATTTCCATTGAAAGGAATTTGAGGAGGAAGAAAGGTTCAGAGTTGAGTGCTAGTTAACAACATTGGTATGGTTAATTGCAAGGAGTGTGCAATGAAATAGAAGGTTGTGTATTTGCTGGGGAACAGATATAAAGTAAAATGCAACTTATTGCTGCAAGCGTGGCTCTGTATGAGGCACCAATGAGTGCCCCCAGAAAGGAGTCCATCTTGGAACACGAGTGTTAGCATAATTCATGGAGTGTTTTACCACTGTGTCTGTTCCTCATTCTTTCTTCAATACTTGATAAATTACTCAGGTTCTTTTGAGGTCCAAATTATCCTGATGAAACTCAAAAGAAAGACACGAGAAATAAGAGCCTTATTTACAAAAATAAAACAAATCTCAGGGTTGAGAGGGGTGAAACATCTTGAAAATACCTATTCTCTTAGTGAACACAATAATTTATGGTTTAATTTCTGAATGTCTTCTAGATAATGACTTTTAAAAAATTATTTATTTGGCTGCACTGGGTCTTAGTTGTGGCATGTGGGATCTCGTCCCTTGATCAGGGGTCAAACCCGGGCCTTCTGCATTGGGAGCTTAAGGTCTTAGCCCCTGGATGATCAGGGAGGTCCCTAGACAATGACTCTTAAGTCTGTACCACTGACTTTGACTTTCCTTCTCAGAGCTGCTAAATATTTCCCTTCTGAGCATTTTTTTTTTTTTAAGCCCCAACACCACCTTTAAATTTGACATTATGTGATTCTGAACGTGTTACTTTCCTTTCCAAATGTCCTATTTATGTCATGATGCCATTATTCTTTCAGTCTCCTAGGGCTTGAAATTTAGAGTCCTCTAGGCAGGCAAAGGCCCTCTGGGGAAAAGAAACAGCAAGAACAAGGGCAGAGAGGACAGGTCCTAAGAGGACTTAGGGAATCATGAAATTCTCAACATAGATGAATGGTATGGAAGATGAAGCAATGGATCAGAGGCTTGAAGTCAGGTGGTGGTGAGCAGGCAAGAGGTTAGGACTCCTTCTGTGGCCAAAAGGAGAGCATGAAGTTGTTGGACATTGGCTAGATAGGATGAGTTTCATTTTAGATGTTTCTGGCACCAGCATGGAGGACTGTGGGAGGAGGGAGAAACTGGAGATGGAGAGACCTGCTAGGTGGCCAAGGACAGGTGCTCAAAACCTGAACTAGGGCAGGAGTGGACAGAAAGGGAACACCAGCTTTTGACTTCCCCAGAGAGAGGAAGGTCTGCATGCACATTTTCCTTGCCTTCTGCACTCAGTAAAAAAGGATAATTTTGCCATACCAACTATAGGGGATCAAGGCACCCTGAAATCCCCCAAGGCTCTGAATTGAGGGTGCCCAAGTGGAAATCTGTGGCCTAAGCCAGCAATTATCCCCCAGAGCTGCAGAACAAGAATTGACTCAGCAGAGTTTTTTGTCCAGTTTTTGTGAGAGCTACCTGTGTGCTCACCCAGCCTCTTTCTTATCTCTTAATTCTCTCCAGTTCTGTTCCACAGTGCGAGCCTACAGAAACACAGCTGCCCTCTTCTACCCCCTCTTTTGTTCAAGGCAAGAAAATTGTTTTAATACTGTTTGCAACCCATGCAGAAAAAATATTTCCCAGCAGGTGTTTCTGAGCATTAAGCAGGTTTTGCTGCTGCCCCTTCCACATATCACTTTAACAGCCACTCCAGCAAATTGCTTAGTCCACGAATTCTCATCTCCCTTGCTGCCCGCATTAAACTAAGAGGAGAAAATAAAGATCATTAAAGTCCCCTTCTCTTGATTATTTTTTTTTAAAGTGTATGATACATTCTGGTGAAAAGGGAGTAAGTTTAAGCTCTGGCAGAACTATTATGCAAATCAGTAACTTCCCTGTTAGAAGGGTTCATGTCCAACTTCCTCAGGCAAGTCCAACCTGCAGCCTGGAGAAGTTGAAGGGTAAGGAGAGCTAATGCTTCCTCTTGGTTGAAGTTGTGAAGACTCCTAGAAAAATGGCCAGGATTTGAAGGGGTCCCTGTAGTTATAACTGGGGATAGACTCCTCTTAATACCTGGCACATTCATAGCTGAGCAGAATCTCAGGTGTTAAATGTTAGATGAATTAAATTCTCCTGCTACAAGAGGCAAAGACATAGAGAAACCTGGTCTAGGAAGGGAGATGTGTGACAATAGTAGGAAAAGGATTTCAAAGGAAAGAAACTGTGGGATGATCAGGCTCCTCAGAGGCAGGAACCAGAGTAAGGAGATTCTTCAAGATGTCCACAGGAGGCATGGTTGGATCTGCACTCCTGTGGTTCATCATTAACCCAAGTTAGATTGTCTCTCCATCTCTGCTTCTTTGAGTGTATTTCCTGCCATTACTATCTGTGCTCCAAACCTGACACATTTTTATTTTCTGTACCTCAGTTATTCTGTTCAGTTTCTGCTTCTTTATATATTTTCTCCTTATGGCTTGATCAGCCTCTCTGGCCAGAAGTCTTTATTCTTGTGAGAATTCAGGGCCATCAACTAGCTCATGAGTTGTCTTTCTTGGGACATAAACATCCAACTAGAGTCACTGGACGATAGTGATGTGGGTAGTATAGATAGGGAATGTGACTGCTCTGTCTTGATGGGCTATGGGTAGGACATTTCCTTTCTTTCTTTTTATTTTTCTTGTATTTACCATGTTTTGTTAGTTTCTACTATACAGCAAAGTGAGTCAGTTGTTCATATACACATATCTATTCTCTTTTAGATTCTTTTTCCATATGGTCATTTTGGGCTTCCCTGTTGGCTCAGATAGTAAAGAATCTGCCTGCAATGCAGGAGACCCTGGTTCGATCCCTGGGTTGGGAAGATCCCCTGGGGAAGGGAATATCTACTCATTCTAGTATTCTTGCCTAGAGAATTCCATGGACAGAGCACTCATTTACTCAGCCATAAAAAAGAATGAAATAATACCATTTGCGCAACAGGGCCATTTTCTTTAGATGGGATTGTAGGCATGGATAACACCAGTACCAATATGGAAAGTCTCCTGTGATGGTGAATTCTGTGGTTCAAATTGCATAAGCCCAGATAGCTCAGGGATGTCCAGATAGCTGGCAAAACATTATTTGGGTGTGTCTGTAAGCGTGTTTTGGGATGAGATTAGCATCTGAATCAGTCCACTGAGTAAAGCACATTTCCCTCATGCCTGTGGGTGGGCATCATCCAATCCATTGAGGGCTTAAACAGAACAAACAAGAGGAGGAAGGCCAAATTAGCTTGTTCTCAGACTTCCATCTTTTGCTCTTGGACACTGGTGCTCCTGGTTCTTGGGCTTTCAGACTTATGTTGAGACTTAGGCCATCAGCCAGTGATTCTCAGGCTTCGGACTCAGACTGAATTACATCACCTGCTTTCCTGGTTCTTCAGCTTGCAGATGGCAAATTATGAGATTTCATAGCCTCCATAACTACTTGAGCCAATTCCTGTAACAAATCTCTCTATATATCTAGGTATCTTCTATTGGTCCTGTTTCTCTGGAGAGCATGACTACACCCTCTTATGGGTTAATTAAGAAATATATATTGTCAAATTCTGGAACTTCCCAGGTGGCGTGGTGGTAAAGAATTCACCTGCAATGCAGGAGATGCAAAAGACACTGGTTCGATTCCTGCATCAGGAAGAGCCCCTGGAGAAGGGAATGTCAATCCACTACAGTATTCTTGCCTGGGAAATCCCATGGACAGAGGAGCCTGGCAGGCTATATAGTCCATGGGGTCACAAAGAGTCAGACATGACTGAGCATACACATATTGTCAAACTCTAAGTGGCATTCGCTGTGTACACTCAAATTATTTACATTTTCCGTTGGTTGTAAGAAGCTTTGAGATTTGTCAGATGGGGTTATCATCCTTTCTATAGAAACCTGGAAACATGGTTTAGGGAAATTAATGACTTGACCACTTGACCCCAGAATATAGGTCAGTCTTGAATATGAAATCACCTTGTGGTACATTAACACTAAGTGCTTTCTTCAACATAATTGAAAAGTACTACTCTTAGGTAGAAGTACTACTCTTAGTTTACTGAGACTCTGTAAAATCACTTTCCAGGTTAAAATCTTAAAATGCCTATGACTTCACCTTGTTCCTAGCTATGCTGCACTATAGCTATTGAAAGTATGATTTGAGTTCACAGAGAAATCTTTGCATTTAGTGGATATTTTCCCTTCCCTATGAAACACTAACTCTTGCTCCTTGAAAGGAAAAATTATGTGGTTTCACACATTCTGAATGCTTTCTATAAAAAATGTCTCTCCTAGCTCCTAGGGCTTCCCAGAAAAAGGGAATTCTTAGAAGGTCTGAGAGCTCCACTTGTAGCCAAGAGGACTTGATCTCCTCTGGGGCAGTGGTTGCTAGCGTTGTAGTTAAATGCATCTGAGCTGGCCTCTGACCATCCTGAGTAAGCTGGATGAGTTGTTAACCATGAAATGATGCTTGAAGGAACCTGAAAAGCTATAGTGAGAGCTGAGTAATGCTCTGCTCATTGCAGCCTTGACTTCTCGGCACAGAAACCAATGGAACATTCTTCTGCCAAATGTCTCTGTATGGTGCCCTCAGTTGGGCCAGGAGAGCTGTCTGGAGGATTTAACTCCTGAACTCCTGTTGCTGATTCTTGTTACTCAGGTTGCCCTCTTTGGTGACAAATAACTGCACCATCTGCAGATGGATCTCTGCTGGGAGGCCAAGTATGCTGCAGGTTAGCGAGCAGGCAATGGGCTTCTGGGGCAGCTGCTACAGTTGGGCCTGTGATTTCTGAAGGACGAGAGTATCAGACAAGATCCAGTCAAGGCCTCAAGATTTCTGACCATTGCCTTTTCACTTGTCTCTGATGCGTGTGTACATACTGAGTCGTTTCCATCATGTCTGATTCTTTGTGACCCCATGGACTATAGCCGACCAGGCTCCTATGCCCATGGGATTTTCCAGGCAAGAATACTGGAGTGAGTTGCCATGCCCTCCTCTAGGGGATCTCCCTGACACAGGGATGGAACCCATGTCTCCTGCAGCTCTTGCATTGCCAGTGGATTCTTTACTGTCTGAGCCACCAGGAGAGCCCTTGTCTCTGATCTGGGGCCCCAAATGTCCCTAGGACACAGACCTCCACCCTTGGTCCCTGATGCAGGCACTCACACACAACCTGGGGTGGCAAGTGTCTCATGCATGTGACTTTGAAATACTCTGTAGGTCTAAGCTGTGGGCTCTTGCTGTTGGAATTCCAAATGGTGAATTTCATCCCCAGACTAGTGGAGAGCAGGTAGAGAAAGCACAAAGAATACTGGAGTGAGTTGCCATGCCCTCCTCTAGGGGATCTCCCTGACACAGGGATGGAACCCATGTCTCCTGCAGCTCTTGCATTGCCAGTGGATTCTTTACTGTCTGAGCCACCAGGAGAGCCCTTGTCTCTGATCTGGGGCCCCAAATGTCCCTAGGACACAGACCTCCACCCTTGGTCCCTGATGCAGGCACTCACACACAACCTGGGGTGGCAAGTGTCTCATGCATGTGACTTTGAAATACTCTGTAGGTCTAAGCTGTGGGCTCTTGCTGTTGGAATTCCAAATGGTGAATTTCATTCCCAGACTAGTGGAGAGCAGGTAGAGAAAGCACAACAAGGTGATGAAAAAAGAGCAGAGAAAAGTTTGAAAGGAAAGAAGAAGAGAGGGAATAAAAGCAGACGCTGTGGGGTTGGGAACTTACAGATCAGGGGCAGGGCTGCCAGTCCTTAGCTGTGTGACCTTGTGCAGGTTGACATTTCCCCTTTTATGTAAAGTAAGGCTGAACTTCTAGGCGACTGTGGAGACTAAATTTGATGTAATCTGTAACATTCTTAGCATGGTGCCAGCTATGAAAACAGAGGCTCCATAAACAGTAGCTATTATTGTTATTAGAGGAGATGGAGAAGAGGGATAGGACCTGAGGAGGAGAGAAAAGGGAAAAAACATTAAGAAAAAGGTGAGAGGAAAAGAATATGATTTCTATCCATCATCAAGGCCAGTGGGTCTTTGAGCTGTTAGCCAGCAGTGCAGCAGGAGGGGGCCTGACCTTCTCTGGTGGTGGGAGACCTTCTGTGTTTATAAACCCCAGCAGTCATCCTGATACCCAGGCCACCTGGAAACAGCAGGGACCCTTGCTGGCACAACAGTGATTTTAGCAGAATATTCACTGTTCAGGTGGGATGCTGTGTCTTGGTGTAAAAAAAAAAATTATTCGAAAATGCTTCACTGGATACTGAACTTGAGAGCAAGATCCTAGGGTTGTAGGTCTCAGTATGTGGCCTGAAGCATCAGAGATACTCTTGGTATTTACAAAGTACCATCCCAAGCTAAAGTCAGGAGCTCTGGAGTGGGGGCCAAAGTGTCTGCATCTCTTACCAAGTTCCCATGTACACTGATGTCTGAGCGTAACGGGTCTAATGGGTCTAAGCTATTAAGAGACTGACAAAATACTCATACAGCAGAATTTTACTGGGGAAAACTAACTGCAGCTTTGTAACCACTGTGGTTTAATCCCTTCAATAGGGAAAAAAGATGAAGTCAGAAAAAGGTGAATGCCTTAATAAAAATGAACAACTGGAAGGTGATAGAGGACAAAAGTTTGGCTGATGATGTAAGAAATGCTTAATAATTAGACTTGTCCCCAAATGAATATTTCGGAATGTAGCGATTTCCTCATTGTTTAGAGGGGTTTGAAGATGCCTATAAATTCTGCTTAATTTCCCAGCTGTGCTGTCTTCTCCCCTGTGTTAGAGTTACATGGCTCCCAATGTTAGGCCTCACCCCTCCTCAGCCCCTTTACGAGTGGTTCTCTAAGAGTGGTTTTGAGGCCACCAAGAAGCTCGCTGGAAATGCAGACTTTCAGGCCACACTCAGAGCTGCTGAATCACATTGATTTAACTGTTCTCTAGGTGGAGATCTGGCATCAGAATTTTGTTACATTTCCCAGAGGATTCTAAATTCAGCCAAGGTTGAGGACCGCTGTCTTCGGACAGTGGGTCTCCCCATTGGGCGTGCATCAGAATATTACCTGGAATGCTGGTTAACACACAGACCTCTGCCTCCTACCCCCGGAGTTTCAGATTTCATATGCCTGGTGTGAGTGTGTGTTTCCAGGTGATGACCACAGGGAACTCTTCTAATCCTTTGGATGGATTATTTTTCCTCCTGGGCACAGGTAGTTTTCTCCTGCATATTCACTGTTTAGTACCCTGCCGAGAGCTCAGAATAGATTGTGGCCTCAGTCCAAGCTTTCTGTCTGTGCAGCCCTCACCCTTCTCTCTGTCCTCTCCCTGCTCAGTCTCCCCAGACTCTTGTCTCTGTCTCCGCTGAGAGTCCACTGGGCTCTGCCTGCACCCCCCTCCTTGTGCTGCTGCCTGGAAAGCATCTGCAGGCAGTTTGCTGGGGAAATCCCAGGGCTGCCTTCATCTGTTGTCTCATCTCCCAGGGATCACTCTCTCACTGCCTGATGCTCAGTGTCTTCAAAACTAGTGTTTTATCTTTTATTTACTTCAAGTAGGAGAGTAAATCCATTCTGTTTCTCCATCTGGGGCATAAAGAGGGTTCTAATTTGTGATTTAAAAAAAATATTTTTATTGGAGGATAACTGCTTTACAATATTGTGTTGGTTTCTGCCATACATCACCATGAATCAGCATAGGTACACACATGTCCCCTCCCTCTTGAACCTCCCTCCCATTCCCCACCCCTCTAGATTGTCACAGAGACCTGGGGTTGAGCTCCCTGAGTCGTACAGCAAATTCCTAGTAGCTATCGATTTTACATGTGATAATATATATGTTTCAATGCTACTCTATCAATTTGTACCACCCTCTCCTTCCCCTGCTGTGTCCACAAATCTGTTCTCTATGTCTGCATCTGAGTTGCTGCCCAAATAGGTTTATCAGTACCATTCAAGTAGGAGGGTAAATGTTAAGTCAGTATGTTAAGTCTTTGTGGACGAATCCATCTGTCTGCCTGCCCGTCGGTTTCTCTCTTACCAGCTGAGTCTTAAAAATTTATTTATTTTTGGCTGTGCTGGGTCTTCATTGCTGCATGGGCTTTTCTCTAGTAGTGCAGAGCAGAGGCTACTCCCTTACCGTGGCGTGTGAGCTTCTCATTGCAGTGGCTTCTCTTATTGTGGAGCACAGGCTGTAGAGTGCACCGGCTTCAGTAGCTGTGGGCTCAGTAGTTGTGGCTCCTGGGCTCTATAGCATAGGTTCAGTGGTGGTGGGGGTTGGACTTAGTTCTTCACAGCTTGGGATCTTCCCAGATCAAGGATCGAACCCATGTCTCCTGCATTGGCAGGCGGATTCTTTACCACTGAGCCACCAGGGAGGCCCACCAGCTCATGTTTTAAGATCTCTATTAGTGTCTGAAGTCCATAAGAATTCTCCAAACCCCAAAATTAATTTTTTTTAATGTATGGAAATCTAGGAAGAAAAGAGTGGGGGAGAATATTCGGTAGCATACAGAGAAGGAGGATGTCACAACCAATTAGAAGCAACAAGATTCAAAAAACAAGAGGGCATCAACTTGAAAGGGCTCTCTGCACAGGAATCTGAGGATAAATGGCCTTCTCACAATGATTAGTTAACTCACAGAGCAGGTTTCTGGAGGCAGCCGGGAGAGCTGATCGACAATGACACAGCCTGGGAACTGCTTTCACAGCCCTTTCCCTGTTTGGCTCAGAAATATACAGTTGCAGAGGAAGTCATCCAGGAGAATACTGTGTGGCAAGTAGCTGAAGGAACTTGAGAACGGGTGACTCTGGACCAGAGAGGCACGGTTGCCCCACGAGCTATCTGAAGTGCTCATGTTGGGCATCCTCCTTGACCAGCTACATTTGTATTCACAATCTGCAGCTAACAACAAATGCTGTCACAGTCATGGTTTTATCTGATGCAATGACTGTGATGTATGCAGCCAAGGAGATATTCTTATTGAAGCACTATCCCCTGTTTTACTTTCTTAGTTTAAAAGATGAGGAAATTGCAGCTCAGGCAACTAAAGGAATTGCCCCAGGGGTCTCTGGTGTTGTTCAGTCATTTGGTTGTGTCCGACTCTTTGCGACCCCATAGACTGCAGCACACCAAGGCTTCCCTGTCCTTCACCGTCTCTCGGAGTTTGCTCAAGCTCATGTCCATTGAGTCAGTGATGCTATCCAACCATCTCTTCCTCTGTCATCACCTTTTCCTCCTGCCTTCAATCTTTCCCAGCATCAGGGTCTTTTCTAAGGGGTCTCTGTAGTAAGTCAGATCTAGAACCTAGGATTTCTTGCCTTAATTTAGTCATCATTTCTCTATACCTCATTGTATATTTGTTCTGTGCAGCAAGGAGTAAAAGTCATCAGGAGAAAGAATTCATTTTGAACCAGATCTGATATTGTTACCTCTGCATTTCTTTCTACCTTTCTACTGTATGGAGAAGGGGAATATTAAGGACCCATATCAGAAGGTTGAGTAATGATTCCCTAATGTTGATTATATGCCATCTATCATGTCAAATGTTTCAGACACTCTCATGTCATACAATGATCCCGTGAAGTGGGTAGTTATATTCATGTTACAAATGAGTAGACTGAGGCAGGGAAATTACTTGCCCAGAGTCCCATATTGAGAAGTAATAATGTGATTTAAGTCCAGGTTCTCCAGTGTCTGAGCGCTTACTTTTTAAAACAGCGCTGAGTACTCAAAGTGTGGTTTTAGAACAGGCTGAAGTCTCTAAACTGTTGCCCATCCTTGACGACATAGGGACAAGGGTTTCTGGCCTCCAGGCTGTGCACCAGTGCCTCCTGTCGGATCAGCGGTGGCATAGATTAGAAATAAAGTGCACAATAAATGTAATGCGTTTCAATCATCCTGAAACCATCCAAGTTTGTCTTCCACAAAATTGGTCCCTGGTGCCAAAAACACTGGGGACCCTAGACATAGGGAGTTGTTCTCTCTAAGCATGCAAATCAACTATCATTAGGTTAGATGACAAGTTCTATGGGGTGAGGACAAAACTCTCTGTGAAGAAAGCAGTGCACTGAAGTTCTTCTGACCTAAAGATATCTACTTGCAGGTAGGTAACAGACATTTTGGAGATTGGCACTTTTTATAACATTTACCTGAATTTTACTACCCACTGCATGCCACAAGCAATCACATTGTAGATTTCACCTTCATTCACTTTTTTTTTTTCAAAATAATCATTTGATGGTTATATATATTGCAAAAAGATTGACACAATACATCTAGCTAAAATTTATCACCATACATCATTATAGAGTTGTTTTCCTTGTGATGGGAACATTTAAGATCAATCTCTTAACAACTTTTAAATATGAAATACAGTATTATTAACCATAGCTACATGCTGTACATTGTATTCATATTTATAGGAATATAAATGGGAATTTATGTTCCTATTTATTTGTTACTTTCTAACTGGAAGTTTGTGCCTATTGAGCCCCTGCACTCATATTGTCTCACTCCAACCCCCTCCCTCTGGCAGCCACTACTTTGTCCTTTATACCTATGCATTCACTCTGTTTTGCACTGGCTATTTTCCACTTTCATCTGGAAAGAGAATGCTAAACTATGAGACTTGAAATAAATGAGACTTGATTGGACTGACTCATGTTTTTCATTAGTCTTTTTTGAGTGACTTTATGTATCATGTGTACAAGCCCACCTGAATCTATTCAACTCATTTGTAGTGTTTTCATTTCTACATATTAGGGACTTTTGAACTGTCCCTAAGACAGTTCAAAAGAATCTAGACCATAAGTGAATGAAGGAACCACATCTCTACTCGTTTTGAACGTTTTTCACAGTAAGTTTGGTGGATGCCAAATAAATTTCATGGACTTGCTGACTAACTGGAGGACGTAGAAATAAAGGTGGGCTATACCAGGTTATATACCTTGTGGGTAAAAATTAGCATCTCTGTTGAACTGGCTATTTGATAGATCTTTTTGTGAATGATGGTGACCAGAATACATCCATGGTCCTGTCTGCAAAGTGGCTTTAAACATTGCATGGGAGGTAGATGGGATCTCTAATGTAAAAAGAAACATTTCTACAAAATATTGTTTTTATTATAGAGTCAGTTTCTACCCAGATATGAATGAAATTAATAAACTGAAGTTACTGCTTGGAAAACCAAGGTAAAGTGAAAACCATATCACAGGGTGACATTATAATCTATATTAAATCTAAGGCTTATTCTTCCAATTTTTTTTGAACTGAGCAATGCTTTCTTTTCATAGTCAAAACTAGGACTCTGTCTATTTCTTACAGTCTTCTCCTTTTCTGGTTTTGGTTTTAAGTTCAATGCTTCAGCATTTCCTGAAACAGAATCTTAAGTCTGGAGAAATCCTTAGGCTCAACTAAAGGGAAAGACCAATCCCCTTTCCTTGCAAGCTGTGGAAGATCCTAACAGTCTGTTAAGTTGCTCAACTGGAAAACAAAGGAAGTGAACCAGTGGAAATCATTGGTTAATTAAATTCATAGAAACAGAAATAACACCCCATGTTGATACAGGATATATACCAGCAGCCAACTTGGGGAGAGATTTCAGCCGTTTTCTCTCTGGCTAAGAGTCAGGCTGTGTCAAACACACGCTGACCTTCTTCCTGTCTTCCTCCTCGGCATGTTACCAGGTTCATTAATTAGTGCAAAATTTTCATTCATTTTACCAATCTGCTTTCCTGAAAGCAGGGGCTACGTATGTCCTGTCCCTGCTGAGTATTCAGCACTTGGCTCTGTGGCTGCTGGCCTGGAGTAGGAGCTCACTCAGTCTGCTGTCATATTTAGTGAGCCTGGAGGAAGGAACGAGAGAGTTGGGTCAGGATGATACAGGAAAGGCACCAGGACAAATGGAAGTTTGTGAAAATATGCCTTCCGTTCTTATTGCTGGCCTTAAGGGAAAAGCTGAGCAAAGCAGACTCCTGATCTCATTTTCATATCTGCCATAGAGGTCTCCTCTGTGCCTTTTTGAATAGTGGCCTGCCGGGGTCCAGCCCCAGTGGATCCAGGGAATTCGAAGTGGGGATGGCGTTGGCGTCTTAGAAAGAATTATTTATTTAGATATATAAGATTAGATTAGGAAATATTAGTATAGTAGGAAAATTTAGATGGAGAAAAGAAGGCTGAATAACTTGGTTTACGTGGAAAGCCAATAAAGTTCCAGACAAGGAGCTTGCACCATCTACGTTAGGCCACCGGCGTCCGCTTGAATCTCTAAGGGTGCCCTACCTTGGGCTCCCTTTCATGCAGAACTTAAAAGCCAGGACAAGTAAATAGATATGGCAAGCCTCCATGCCCCAGATGGGAATTCAGCCTGAAATTAGAGTAGGAGACAGGGGGAAACCAGTCCTTCCAATAACTGGCTCCCGGCCCCTATTGTTCTTCAAGGCCTTTTATACCCTTTTTTTACATAGAGATCAATGGATAATATATAAAATTATGCAGCATCAGCAGCCCTGACTCTTACCGAGACCAGGTTTTATTCTCTGCATACCTAGTTATATATACAAGTATTAGTTGATTTACATCATCTTCCGGCCAAAAGGCCAATTAACATTTTACGGCTCTTTTCTGATAAGAGTTTTTTAACCAGAAGACTTATTAGTGTTAATTAACTCAAAAGTCTAGTGTTGCTAACATCAAAACTACTATATATCTTTTTCCATATTCCGTTTACATTGATAAACATCCTGCCAGGTGCCTAAAAGATAAAGAATAAGGAGGTCTGGCAACAATCATTGAGTCAACAGTGAAATCCTGTCACCCATAGGGTTTTTAGCTCTTAGAAAAGGTTTTGTAACTTTAAGATGCTTAAGCTTTGTGCCCCTCGCAGTTGGGGGCTATAAGCAATTCACAAGCTGTAAAAGGTCCAGGGAACCTGTTAGGCAAGTTAGAGCATTTAAGTTAGGGCATTATCAGAGAGGGTTGAGCTGAAACACTCCTTTCAAATGCAGACGACTAAAGCCCTGAGTTGACTTTTTCCAGGGAATGTCAGAAGAGTGGAAAAGCAGGCAGATTCTTATTTTGGGGTACATGTTCAGGAAATACCAGGGGGAAACCCTGAGACTCGAATCGTCCTTGCCCATCGACGTCTCTGCCACATGACCTTGTCATGGGTGGGATTCCTCATGCTGGCTCCCGACAGTGGCCCCTCAGTATATGTAGGGGAACTGGTTCCAGGACCTCCTATGGACAATAAAATCTGAGCATGCTCAAGACGTCTGTGATACAATTGGCCTTCCATATCGGCAGGTTCCCTATCTGTGGGTTCTGCATCCATGAATGTAAGGATCCCACTGTATCATCTTCCTAGTTCAAGAGCAGCAGTTGGCTCTGAAAGTGAACATGCAGTTTGGTCAGAGGATTACCTACAACATGTACCTTGTAACAGGAATCTTATCTTTCAGTGGCACCTGATGAAAAAACAACAGAAAAGTCTGCATTTGCTCGGTACTATTTCCCATTATTGTCTTTGGGAGTAGAGGGAAAATACAAAGAAGTTTTATGATTGAGAAAGACTTTCTTACTCAATGACACTGGAAGCTTGGACATTTGGTGACTATGAGATGAGCTTTGCTAGAGTCAAACGTCATGGTTGTCGATGGGGCCCATCTCTCTTACTCGTCTCTTATTCTCCTTTTGCCCTTTGTTTCTTGGTGAATTTTGGGGAACACTGTTCAAACTACTGTGGGCAGTCTGAATACTGTTCAAACTACTACAGCCAGCGTGCTTTGTGTTCATGGTGGGCTCTGGGACTCTGCCTTGGTCTCTACTGGACTCTGTTTCTTATTTCTTTTCCAGTTGGACTGAAATCCTGAACACTGGCCTCTTCATAACATGGCTTAGAGAAGATAGTTGGCCAGATGGGATGGTCATGGAAGTGGGAGAGGTCTGTGCTATAGATGCATGAGGGAGGTTTCTAATCTGTAGGAGACAGAAACTGGTTGAGTTGGACATTTAGCTTCTGGGAGGTAGTGATGACTCACTCCAGGAATGGGACAAAATAGTGGGAATACAGACCTGGAAAGAACTGGATTTGGGGGAAGAAACCCCGCACTCAGATAAAGCAAGGGAAGAGAAAATAATCAGAAGCTGAGTTTCTGAAACTGTGATATAAAGAAATGTTTGTCATGAAGGAACTGGCAAAGAGCTGGGTAACTGGATCAAAGATGAAGGTCAACATGTGACCAACAGATGACTTGATGCTTAACTGAAGGATATGTCTGAGAACTTCCACCATTCACCATATATCAGTGGACTTTCCTCCTTGAGGCTGGCGTTGCTGTCAACTCAGGGGGCTGGGAATAGCCAGTCTAGTGATTGTATTATTTGAATCCTCATTCCTGTTTCTGGGTTGGTCAGTAACTCTGATGTTCACTAAGCCCTGCTTTTTGATGTTATTTTTCACTTCTGCATTGTCCAAATTTAGCACATTGCCTGGCACATTTCTGTTGAACTCACATTCTGTCTGTGCCACCCATTTTTTCATGACCTCTGAACTTTGTGCTATACATTCTGTTCTTGATTTTTAAAATTACCTTACACCCCTTAATCAAAGTTGTTGAGCACTTAGGAGGAGAGGTTCAGCATTTCTAGTCTTCGTAGGGGAACATATTCTGACTTAACAATATTTCTCTCAAACTCTGAGTGCTTCTTAATATTATAAATGGAGTGCTGAGGTTTACTATAGCTGTATGCAACCTTTTCAAAGCATCAATGCCTTGCCATTCCAGAGTCAGAATGGAGGTGAGCATATAATGTAACCCACGAAGAGCAATCCCTCTGACTGCATCATGTGAACAAAGTTCATAACCTCTCAGTTTAGATACTAACAAACTCCAGGTTTCAACTTTGGAAACTGTTGTTTCAGATGATTCTGTCTAGATGGAAGTAACTAACTTTTTGCATTAATAAACAACATTCATAAATAATAGTATTAATACTTAACATCTATTGTGCCCATTCTAGAAGCCTGGCAATAATATCATTTTATGTGAGTTAGCTCTTCATTCTTCACAGAAATTTCTTTTAAACACCACTAACCCCGTGTTACAAGAAGAAATGAGATTTAAGAGCATGAAGTTGTTGCTTTCAACGGTCATGCTTGTATTATCCAATTTAGCACTGTGCCAGCCACCGTTATGTCCTGTGGATAAACAAAAGTAGGTTAAAACATGGATTTTGTGGCACTCACAGGATCACTGGGAGGGCAGACTTGTATTTATGAACTGATGGTAAACATGATGTAAGACATGATGTAATGAAGTTCTAAACTGAATGAAATTAAGTGCTAAGATGCCTGGTATAGACCTAGTGGTTCTCACTGTGGTCCCCAGACCAACAACCTGGCAGTTTGCTAGATGAGCAAAACCTCAGACCTTACTCTAGGCCAGCTAAATCAAAACTCAGGCTGGGGTCCACTGCTTTTTTTTTTTTTTAGTTGGAGGATAATTGCTTTACAGCATTGTGTTGGTTTATGCCATATGTCAAAATGAATCAGCTATAGGTATACATATGTCCCCTCCCTTTTGAACCTCCCTCCCATCTCCCACTCCATCCCATGCCTCTACGTTGTCACAGAACACTGGGTTGAGCTCTTTGCATCCTACAGCTAATTCTCACTAGCTATCTGTTTTACATATGGTAATATATATGTTTCCATGCTGCTCTCTCAATTCATCCCTCCCTCTTCTTCCCCTACTGTGTCCACAAGTCTTCCTCTATGTCAGTATCTCCTTTGCTGCCCTGCAAATAGGTTCATCAGTACCATTTTTCTAGATTCCATATATATGTGTTAATATGCAATATTTGTTTTTATTTTTGACTTAATTCACTCTATTTAATAGGTTCTAGGTTCATCCAGCTCTTTAGGACTGACTCAAATGCATTCTTTTTCACATCTGAGTAATACTTCATCATGTGCATGCATCACAACTTCTTTATCCGTTCATCTGTTGATGGACATCTAGGTTGCTTCCACGTTCTAACTTTTGTATTAATAAATAGTGCTGCAATGAACATTGGAGTATATGTATCTCTTTCAATTATGGTTTTCTCAGAGTGTATGGCCAGTAGTGGGATTGTTGGATTATCTGTGAACTTGAAGTCGCTCAGTCGTGTCCAATTCTTTGTGACCCCATGGACTGTATCCTACCAGGCTCCTCTGTCCATGGGATTTTCCAGGCAATGGTACTGGAGTGGGTTGCCATTTTCTTCTCCAAGGGAACCTCCCAACCCAGGGATCAAACCCAGGTCTCCTGCATTGTAGACAGACACTTTACCGTCTGAGCCACCATATAGTAACTCTATTTCTAGATTTTTAAGGAATCTTCATACTGTTCTCCATAGTGGTTGTGTCAATTTATATTCCCACCAACAATGCAAGGGGGTTGCCTTTCCTCCACACTCTCTCCAGCATTTACTTTCACAGATTTTTTTGATGATGGCCATTCTGACTGGTGTGAGGTGATACCTCATTGTAGTTTTGATTTACATTTCTCTAATAATGAGCAATGTTGAGCATCTTATTATGTTTTTATTAGCCATTTGGTGTCTTCTTTGAAGAAATGTCTGTTTAGATCTTCTGCCCATTTTTATGATTGGGCTGTTTGATTTCCTGATGTTGAACTGTATGAACTGCTTATGTATTTTGGAGATTAACCCTTTGCCAGTTGTTTCCACTACTGTTTTAACAGGGTTTTCAAGTGATTCTAAAATACTATATATGGGAACTACTGGTAAACCATAGGTATTAAGGGCAGTGCATTAGTTTCCAGGGCTTCCCTAAAAATTGCCACAAACTGGGTGGCTTAAAACGAAATCTATTCTTTCACAGCTCAGGAGGCCATAAGTCTGAAATTAAGGTGTTGGTACAATTGGCTCCCTCTGGAGTTTCTGAGAAAGAAACTGGTTTGATGTTTCTTTCGGAGCTTCTGGTGGCTCCCAGCAGTCCTTGGCATTCCTTGACTTGTAACTGTATCACTACAGTCCCTGAATCTGCCATCATGTGGCTGCTCTTGTGTCTTTTTTATGCCCTTTTCTTATAAGGACGCTAGTTACTGGATTTAGTGCTCACGTTTCTCCAGTGTGACCTTATCTTCACTAATTATATCTGCATAGATCCTATTCACAAATAAGATCCCATTCTGAGGTTCCAGGTTGACATGAATTTTGGGGAACGCTGTTCAAAGACTACAGGCAGTTAAGATAAACAGAGTGAGGTTAAGTGGAACTTGAGGGAAAAGCTTTAGGAGTGAGCTGAGTGGTTGAAATGAGTTAACTAATCACATGGTGAGGTCATTGTAGGAGTGAAGGCTAGTGAACAAGCATAGGCAAGTTCAGAGGGGATCATGATGCTGGGGATGGCCCGTGTCACTAATCATCAGGGAAATGAGATATCACTCACACAGGTCAGAACAGCTGTCATCAAAAAGAACACAAATAACAACACTGGCGAGGATGTGGAGAAAAGGAAACCCTTACATGCTGTTTGGTGGGAAAGTAAATTGGTGCAGCAGCTACTGTGGAAAACAGTGTGGAAGTTTCTCAGAAAATTAAAAACTGAAATACCATATGACCCAGCAATTCCACTGCTGGGTGGAATATATATCTGAAAAAAATTATATATATATATATATATATATTTTCACACTCTTGGATATACATCTGAAAAAACCCCACTAATTCAAAAAGATACATGCCCCTTAATGTTCATAGCAGCATTGTTTACAATTGCTAAGATACGGAACCAACCTCAGCGTCCAGAAGACATGATGTGTATATCACACACACACACACACACACACATACACACACTGGGCTATTACTCAGCCTACAAAGAATGAACTTTTGCTGTTTGTAACTACTTGAATGAACTTGGAGGGCATTAAGCTAAGTGAAATAAATGAGAGACAAATAGTATATGATATCACTTATATGGGGAATCTAAAAAAATAGAACAAACCTATGAATAAAACAGAAGAAGCAAACTCAGAGATACAGAGAACAAACTAGTGGCCACCAGTGGGGTGAGGGAAATGGGGAAATGAGGGACATTATAAGGGTGGGAGAAGAGAAAAGGGCCATTATGCGATTATATGAAATCCTGTGTGTGAAACTTGAAAATTGTTAAGGACTATAGAATTTAAAGACTCTTTCATTTGATATAAAAATAAATAAAATGAGTATTGATGTGGTAATACATTAACATATATCAGTAATTTCTATTCCCTTTATTCTCTAATGTAACTAAACTATTTGTTTAAAACTGCTTGCCAACTGATGGTTGATATAAAAAAATCACACATGATATACTGATAATTTCCATACCACCTTTTAATAAGAGAAGTTGTTGGGATCTTTAATTTGATCTAGCACTAGCTAAACAATGGCCCTGAGTCATGATTCGATATAGAAAATTGCATCAAATCCTTCCAATGACTTTCCCATTAGTGCTCAAGGTATTAAACATTTCAGCTTCTGCTGAACTTACACCAATTACATTCAAGAGTTCTCAGCTCTTACAATACTGTCTGAAGTTTGAAGCTAATCAATATCTTGATCAAACATGTCACAAAAAGTTTATTGGAATGCCATATTTGATTAGGTCAAACTTAATCCTTCAGGCCAGAAGACGGGAAACACAGCTCTGTTGATGGGATGCCTGGTTTAAATCTAAAGTTTAAATAAACTTTCTGTGCCTGGGTTTATTTCTTCTTAAAATGGGGGTATGATAAGGGATGTTTATAGCATTCAAATCAGTTAATAATGTGGTTACCATGGTTCATACTCTGTATGTGATCATTCTCACTATTACAGATAAACTGTTAGTGCTCACAGTGAGTGAGAATTCAGAAGGTTTTAACAAGTCATCCCATTAAATGGAGGTGAAATTCAATGGGAACAGTGTAAAGGGGTTCCTGCACTCTACAAGCTACCTTACCTAAACCTCCTCCCTCGGGTTGGGTCTGCTATCTGTGGCCTCCTTCCTGTTTCTGGAGTCCTGAGTAGAACCCACTCGGCTGGTAGAACCCACTGTGCTTGGCCAGTGTCTGCAGTGGACCCTATTACTGCCAGCCTGCCTGCTCTTCAATTTTTCCTGAAGTCTCCTAGAGGCTGCAGTTACCACCAGTAGGTACAAAATATCAACGCCCAGGGACAGTAGGCTGGTGGTGAATGGTCATAGCTATTGGCCTACCAGGATTCAGTAGCAGGTGCCACTGTCAGAGATGCCTTTTTATCCTGAGAGTGTTTTCAACTGCTCTGCCAAAGGCCACACAAAATCCACGAGTTTGGGGGGACTGATTGGCAGGAACACTGATGAATGAATCAATTTATGTTGGAGGAGGCCTGAAATAGGTCCTGGCGGTCTCCTGGTTGTGCCAGGCATTTAACTTCTTGGTTGGTAGATGGTGGGAGGTTGAGGAAGAGATCTGAGGAAAGGGGACATTTACCTAGCACAGAAGTGTTGCAGTGTCTTAACAATGGGATAGCTATACTGGTGAATCTTTAGGCCTGGACATGGAGAAGATGCCACTATGCTAATAAGGCAAGGCCATTTTCTAAAGCCAGTGGGGTTGAACTCTCTCCAGTGGGTACCACGGAGTCCTTGTTGGTAACCCATTTCAGTCTTGGATTCAAGCAAAACAGAGATCTAAGCCAAGATTTATCTGAAAAAAAAATTAGCTGTTCTTCCAAGGAAGGCTTTTGCTTCAAAATGTTCTTTTTTTTTGTTTTATATTTCCTCATTTATCTGTTGGCATCACTCTTTGGGAGGTTAATGTGAGTTCTAGAGAGAAGAGAATGGATCATCATTTTAAAGCTTTTGTAGATATAAAATCTTTTCTTGGTAATGACTTGTATTTAAGAAGTTTATTAAAAATTCTCCAATGAATGCTTTGCAGGTGTCTTTTTTTTTTTTTTTTTTTAAAGAATGAGACTAGGAGCAAAAAAAAATGGCCCTTAAACTAGGTAAATATCTTCCCAGTTTTGGGGAGACACAGTTAGTCTTGAGGCTACTAATTGTCTCCTATATTAAAAAATGCTGGCTTCTCATTGGGACATTGGGTATTAACCTGAACACAGAAACTGCTTGACTGACACCAGTTCTCCTTCTGACCCCACTCTCTGGCTGTGCAACACTCTGGAAGTGCAAGTGAACTGAAGACTTTTAGGAGGTGCTTATTTCCCAGAAGGCCAACACAAGCCTTGATATCCCTCCACGCAATCTTGCTTCCAGGTTGTGATTCATCTAGCCCAGTTTTTCTCATGATGTACTCTGCATATAAGTTAAATAAGCAGGGTGACAATATACAGCCTTGACGTACTCCTTTCCCAATTTAGAACCAGTCTGTTGTTCCGTGTCTGGTTCTAACTGTTGCTTCTTGTCCTGTATACAGGTTTCTCAGAGGCAGGTAAGGTGGTCTGGTATTCCCATCTCTTTAAGAATGTTACACAGTTTGTCATGATCCACACAGTCAAAGGCTTTAGCATAGTCAGTGAAGTAGATGCTTTTTTTTTTTAATTCCCTTGCTTTTTCGATGATCCAGCAGATGTTGGCAATTTGATCTGTTTCCTATACCTTTTCTAAATCCAGCTTGTACATCTGAAAGTTCTCAGGTTCAAGTACTGCTGAAGCCTAGCTTGAAGGATTTTGTGCAAATCTTGCTGATGTGTGAAATGAGTGCAATTGTTTGGTAATTTGAACATTCTTTGACATGGTTTTTCTTTGGAATTGGAATGAAAACTGACCTTTTCCAGTCCTGTGGCCACTGCTGAGTTTTCCAAATTTGCTGGCATCATACTGAGTGCAACACTTTAATAGCACCATCTTTTTAAGATTTGAAATAGCTCAGCCGGAATTCCACCACCTCCACTAGCTTTGTTTGTAGTAATGCTTCCTAAGGCCCACTTGACTTCACACTCTAGGATGTCTGGCTTTAGATGAGTGATCACATCATTGTGGATATCTAGGTGATTAAGATCTTTTATGTACCATTCTTCTGTGTATTCTTGCTGCTGCTGCTAAGTTGCTTCAGTCGTGTCCGACTCTGTGCAACCTCATAGTCAGCAGCCTAGCAGGCTCCCCCATCCCTGGGATTCTCCAGGCAAGAACACTGGAGTGGGTTGCCATTTCTTCCTCCAATGCATGAAAGTGAAAAGTGAAAGTGAAGTCTCTTAGTAGAGTCTGACTCTTAGCGATCCCATGGACTGCAGCCCACAAGGTTCCTCTGTCCATGGGATTTTGTAGCCAAGAGTACTGGAATGGGTGCCATTGCCTTCTCCAGTGTATTCTTGCTACCTCCTCTTAATCTCTTCTGCTTGTTAGGTCCTTGCCGTTTTTGTCCTTTATTGTACCTGTCTATGTATGAAATGTTCCCTTGGTAACTCCAGTCTTCTTAATTTAGATCTGTAGCCTTCCCATCCTATTTCTTTTCTCTGTTTCTTTGCATTGGTCACTTAAGAAGGCTTTCTTATCTCTCCTTGCTATTCTCTGAAACTCTGCATTCATTGGGTTTATATTTCCCTTTCTCCTTCTTTTTTTTCCCCTCAGCTATTTGTAAGGCCTCCTCAGACAACCACTTTGCCTTCTTGCATTTCTTTTTCTTGGGAATGGTTTTGGTCATCACCTCCTGTACAGTGTTACAAACCTCCATCTATAGTTCTTCAGGCACTCTGTCCATCAGATCTAGTCCTTTGAATATGTTCATTACCTCTGCTGTATAGTCATAAGGGATTTAGGTCATAACTGAATGGCCTCGTGGTTTTCCCTACTTTCTTCAATGTAAGCCTGAATTTTGCAATGAGGAGCTGATGAGCTGAGCCATAGTCAGCTTCTGGTCTTGTTTTTTGCTGGCTGTATAGAGCTTCTCCATCTTCAGCTGCAAAGAATATAATCAAACTGGTTTTAGTACTGAATATCTGGTGATATCCATGTGTTTAAATGGGTTTAACTCCTGCCTTTTATGATAGAAGCTCAGAGGGAAAAAAAGAGTCATCTTAATTTTGGCAAATAACTTACCCAGTTTTGTCATAGCTGTCTTCTTGATGCTACTATTAATTATCGATAGCATTATGTATGGCTTTTTACCATTCTGCCGGTCAATTCCCCATCTATAAGATGGGGACAGAGCATTCATCTTATGGAGCTATTGTGAAGATAAAATGTAATCATCCCTAGCCTAGGAAAGGTTTTTTGTTGTTGATTTTTTTTTTTTTCTTTCTGGAGAACCTTAAACCCACTTTCACAACTTAAGAACCATTGTGTGCATGCACATGGTTATTTTGTGCTGTATCAGTCAAATATTGATTCAGAAGACAGTATTCCCATGGTAATTTGAACAAAGAAAGTTTATCATAAGGAATTACTAACTATTGTGGGAAATTAGGGGGCTTTCCTTGTGGCTCAGCTGGTAAATAATCCGCCTGCAAATGCAGGAGGTCTGGCTTCGATCCCTGGTTTGGGAAGATCCCCTGGAGAAGGGAAAGGCTGCCTATTCCAGTATTCTGGCCTGGAGAATCCCAAGGACTGGGGTTGCAAAGAGTCAGACATGACTGGCGACTTTCGCTTTCATTTTCACTTTCAGGGGAATGAGAGATCGCTTAGTAGGAGTAAAGGGAGCCCTGAAGAAGGTAAGGAACATTAGATACGAAGAACAACCACTACCCTAGGGTTGAACTGGTGTTTGAGTAAGAGCCCCCCTGCACCTCCTGCCTGAGAGCCAGACCTTCCTGGTGAGGATACGGCTGTGATTCAGTGAACGGCAGAGATGTTGCTGTGGTGCTGTGCTGGCAAAATTTGTTAGAAATCAGCCTCTGGCATGGGTAGGCAGTGTTCCCTTTCTGGTGCTAGAGAGAGCTGTCACAGCGAGGTATCTCCCTGGAGGCATTCTGCTGTAGGACTTCTCAGGTGCTACTGGCCACTGTGGGCTACAGTAGGCTAGAATTCAGGAAGCTGCCTGCACTGCAGGAGCCGGGGAAGCTGATGCTCTGCAGTCAGCTGGAGATGGGAGAATCTGTGCATACTGTGCAAGTCAGAGGCTGGAGCAGGAGCTGAGCATGGGGAGCCACCCCAGCTGCTGAAGCCTGCCCAGTGAGCTTGCCAAGAAGAAAACCCCCTTCCTGCTCAAATGTCTCATCAGCTCCCCCTGCTGACAAAGTGTGACAACATGCCAACTAGGAGATGAACACAAAGGCTCCAACTTAGTCTTCACAGAATGGGTAATGAGGAGTGATTTTGCAAATGAAATGCAATAGAAACACCCTGGGACGAGGTCTCCTTGAGTAATCTGCAGTATTCAGAAAACGAAGATCATGGCATCTGGCCCCATCAGTTCATGGGAAATAGATGGGGAAACAGTGTCAGACTTTATTTTTTTGGGCTCCAAAATCACTGCAGATGGTGATTGCAGCCATGAAATTAAAAGGCGCTTACTCCTTGGAAGAAAAGTTATGACCAACCTAGATAGTATATTCAAAAGCAGAGACATTACTTTGCCGACTAAGGTCCGTCTAGTCAAGGCTATGGTTTTTCCTGTGGTCATGTATGGATGTGAGAGTTGGACTGTGAAGAAGGCTGAGCACAGAAGAATTGATGCTTTTGAACTGTGGTGTTGGAGAAGACTCTTGAGAGTCCCTTGGACTGCAAGGAGATCAACCCTGGGATTTCTTTGGAAGGAATGATGCTAAAACTGAAGCTCCAGTACTTTGGCCACCTCATGCGAAGAGTTGACTCATTGGAAAAGACCTTGATGCTGGGAGGGATTGGGGGCAGGAGGAGAAGGGGACAACCGAGGATGAGATGGCTGGATGGCATCACGGACTCAATGGACGTGAGTCTGAGTGAACTCCAGGAGTTGGTGATGGACAGGGAGGCCTGGCGTACTGCGATTCATGGGGTCGCAAAGAGTCGGACACGACTGAGCGACTGAACTGAACTGAACTAATGCTTAGCACACCCTACTAAATACTTGCTTTTCCTTTTGTGTTTAAGCTTATAATTACTTCTCTTTATGAGCTAATAGGTATTGTAGACTGTGTAATCCCTCACTAGTATGAGCCCCCATAGTAACAAAATGTGGGTAGTGCCACAATAATAAATTTATTAAGCCAGAAAAAGAGAATTTTTTGGCTGTATTACTTAGAACATTCCTTTAAAGATGATCTTTGTTAGGGGTACAAACAATAGGATATTCCCGCTCACAAGTATTTTTGTAATCTGATAATAGTCTTTTAACCTAATGCGTCTTTTTGTGTGGGCTTCAGTTTTGCATTGTTTGGAATGAATTAAAGGCATTAAATGAAAAGGAGAAGCAATTAAGTTTATTCTTTGGACAGTGTGGAGCCAATGAGGATTTGGGGTGGAACTGTGATGTGGTTGAAGAAATTCTGACAGAAGGTCAGCACCATACTTGGCTTGTGGAAAGTGGTTAATAAATGGTGGCTACTTGGCCTGATCCTGATGTGGCTGTCCTCTGTGTCCTCTGAGTGATGAGTGGTCACCCTCTGACAGAGGTCACAAAAGAGGCCAGGTAGAAATAATTGGAAACAAAAATCAACCTAGTTCCCCTGCTGCCCCACCCCCAAACTCCTCTCCTGCAGCATCAACTAAATACAGCTAGATATTAATAGAAGAGGGGAGGACACAATGAATTCCTTGGTCCAGGCTCTGCCTTTAGCCTCTGGAGCTCATTTAGGAGTCTAATTAGACCAGAAATACCTTAGTCATTGACCCAGGAGTAGAGGTGGGAAGAGAGGGCATGATTAATTTAATGCCTGGAAATGAGGGGGAGACAGACCAGTGCCACCCAAGGTCAGTGAGCAGCTGTGAACATCTTTTCATCTCTTCATAAGTCACTTCACTGTGCTTCCAAATGAGGTTTTAAAAAGTGGAAACACCAATGAGCATTTATTATTTACAAGTTTTTATTGAAAGCCTCGTTGCATATGAGGTGCTGTATAAGGTCACAGATGGAGATCCTATAGCTTCTAGGTCAGAGCTGAGGTCTTGAAGGAGTGTTAGGAGGCCCACAGACTGACTTATGCTGAGATGTGTATCATAGGTGTCATTATAGTGTAACTGGGATCTGATGCCACCAATCCATGAAAAACACCTTCTGCATGGTTATCTGTGGCCTCTTTGTGCTTAAATCCAAAGGATCTGACATCTGCCTTTGTTTTACTTGACTTCTCAGCAGTCTCTTCTTGAATTCTGAGTGTTCCTTCTACATCTTAGGCTTCTTCTGTGTCTTCTCTCTGACATCTTTCCCCTGTGTATACTGTGTATCTTTTAACTATTTGTATTCATCATGGGCTTTCTCTGCCTCTTGCTATATATTTTTTCTGGGTTGATTTAATCTTTTTACAGTGCCTCAATCACCATTAATCTATTGGTGATGATACCCAAATTGAAAACTTAAGTCCATTTCATTTTCTTCAACTTCAGACCTATTTACCTAACTATAACTAATTGGACATCATGTCTTGAAACACTCACAGGTATTTCACATGCAACTAGTTCTACACTCAGTTCAGTTCAGCTCAGTCTCTCAGTCGTGTCCGACTCTTTGCGACCCCATGAATCGCAGCACGCCAGGCCTCCCTGTCCATCACCAGCTCCCTGAGTTCACCCAGACACATGCCCATCGAGTCGGTGACGCCATCCAGCCATCCCATCCTCGGTCGTCCCCTTCTCCTCCTGCCCCCAATCCCTCCCAGCATCAGAGTCTTTTCCAGTGAGTCAACTCTTCGCATGAGGTGGCCAAAGTACTGGAGTTTCAGCTTCAGCATCATTTCTTCCAAAGAAGTCCCAGGGTTGATCTCCTTCAGAATGGACTGGTTGGATCTCCTTGCAGTCCAAGGGACTCTCAAGAGTCTTCTCCAACACCACAGTTCAAAAGCATCAATTCTTTGGCGCTCAGCCTTCTTCACAGTCCAACTCTCACATCCATACATGACCACAGGAAAAACCATAGCCTCGACTAGACAGACCTTAGTCGGCAAAGTAATATTTCTGCTTTTGAATATGCTATCTACACTGCTTCTACTCTGATCCCCCCATTTGTGGTAAGTGGTACTCCCACTCAAATAGTTGTCCAAGCCAGAAACCTCACAATCACCCTTGACATTCACTCTCCACCTTCACCTAATCAGTGGCTGATCATGCTGATTCTGTCTCCTTAAGAGCTCTTAAAGGAGCTACTCTTTGTATCACCATGGAACTGTATCAGTGGGGGCCACCTTTGTCTTTCATCTTCATTATTACAACAGCTTGACTTAATTCACAGAAATGTTTTGCCATTTGCCAGAAGCATTGTGGATAGCTCTCCAGTTCTTCAGTGGCCCCCTGCTGTCCCGGGTCCAGTCCTGGCCCTTGCATGTGGGCCACGAGCCTCTCTATGAGTGGCTCTGTTCCTTTTCTAGCCTTTTCTCTCATTGCTCCACCACCTCTCTGAGTCCTCTGTTCAGCTCTATTGAACCACATCAGTTCATTGAGCATAGCATTCTCTGTGCTAAAATCTGGGCCTCTGTTTCTCTGCTTCATTCGGATAACTTGCACTTCTCCTAAAGGACTCAACTTAGATGTATTTCCTCCAGGAAATCTTGACCCCCATGAGAACTTGATGTGATCACATATGTGGATCCCATAACACCCTGTATTTACGCTTGTTGTGTTGATCATGAAAGTGAAAGTGTTAGTTGCTCAGTCGTGTCCGACTCTTTGCGACCCATGGACTGTAGCCAACCAGGCTCTTCTGTCCATGGAATTCTCCTGGCAAGAACGCTGGAGTGGATAGCCATCCCCTTCTCCAGGGAATTTTCCATATCCAGGGATCGAGCCTGGGTCTCCTGCATTGCAAGCAGATTCTTTACCATCTGAGCCACCAGGGAAGCCCCTCATGTTGATCATGGGTTCTCTTAATAACTGTGATCTCCCTCAGCACCATGTAATTTACAGAGTCATTGAGAAACTTAATGGTTTTTGTTATGCCTCCTTGATCCAAGGGACTGGGTGATGTTGCATCTCAAAGGAATAAGTACTGACTAAATTTAGATAGTTTGTCATCCTCAAGAGGGCTGTGTCTTCCACAGTAGAGGAGAACCTCAGTTACTGTATCAACACAACTGCTATTGTAAGCAATGGAGAAATTATTAGGCGATATTAAATAACATGTTTAATGTAACTCCATTACCTAACTCAGGGGCTTTGTTTCAGGCCTCCTCTAGCTGCTTTTTCTAGTGGATTCTTGACATGTTATGTGGTACAAACCCATCTGCTAGTGTTAGAAAAGGAGGAATGCAGCAGAGGTGGCTTCAGAACAAACTGGACCAAAAATTTGAAGTATCATCAGAACTGACCTCTCTCTTAATTTTATTTTCTTTTGCTTCTCTTTGTTCATTTGATTCTCTACTTCTATGTTTTTTTCATCATCTGATAAAGGAAAGTTCAGACTTAAATTGTCCAAGATTAGTTACCATAGAGGAAAGAAAGAAGCCACCGGGTCCCACCCTCTCCCGTGATGTAGTAAACATATCGGGGAAGAACCCTCACTGGCTTGCCTGAGTCACATGACTCTGGCTTGGGCCAGTCAAGGATCTTGTGCCTAATCTCTTTGGTTAGACAGAGAGGTGTTTCACAGAAAAGTCGATGGAGTCATGAAGTGAAGACCAGAAGCCTTGGTGGGAAACATGATGATTGAACGGGACGTCTATGTTTAAGATTTTACCGTTCCCCTACAGATTCATTTCTCTGCTAAAGGAACAGGTTAAAGACACAGGATTCTGCCAAATTAAATGACTGGAGAATGGTAATAATTGCCGAAGTGGAATTGCTGTCTAAACCTATGTTTTTCTGAATACCTTTCTTTCTGTGTCACCCACTCTGATTTTTTACAAAATTGACTAGCTTCTCCTTATGAGAAGACAGAAGAATGATTTCTTCCTGCTATATTCAATTGAGTGTCATATTATTCTTTTTTAAAGGAACACTGTAACGAAGCATGTAGTATCTTCAGGGCGAAGGAATCACCCCAGGTGCTTAAATGTTGTGGGGAAGTTGTGGGATCAAATCTTGCTGCCATGAATAACAGGATGGGATTACTCACTTTGAAACTGCTTCCTGATTCACTTTTGATGTGGGAAAGTTCACTTCGACCTCTCTCTTGCCTGGTCACTTGGTTTGTAGGTGATGAAGTGGTTTTGGCAGATGATAGATGAGTAATGGGACAAGACAGTGGAGGCCAGTACTATCCTTTAAAGTTATTGAAGACTGCAGGATTTGAAGGCTCTGCCTAAATTTCATTCACAATTCTTGTGTTATTTTTGAGTCACACCTTATTGTCTCCCTGCACCTATAAAAATAGAGCTTTAGCAATTCTAATGTTTACAATGGAGCTTAAGATGGTATTACAATCAATTACTTATTACAACTAGCACCAAGTATTGAAAATGTTTAATTTGAATTGGCTGTATGTTACTTTGAACAAAATTTACAGAGATAAAGATATTGGTGATGATAACTGACAATAATGTTGATAGTTGGTATAGAAATTACCACTACTTTTACTTTCTACTGTCTTTTTGTGATAAGTGCCTTCACCTATAGGATCCCTGTGGGAGCTCAGCCATGAGAATTTGCCTTTCAGATGTCTAGTTACCGAGGACGTAATTGACTGGTGGTCCCAGCTGCTGTGTCCTGAAATCCACCAGTGACTTCTTGCCAACTGCATGCTTCCCTTGGGCTACTGCAAGCCAGCTGGAGAGTTGGAGGGGCACTTAGGAATCAGTGGGAGACAGTGGACTCCTTGATGGCCTTGCTGAAAGTTTCTTAGACCTGCATTCTAGGCTATGACCCTTCCATCCAACCTTTCTTCCTTTTCTTCTCTTCACTTGGGGTATCTGCATCACAGTCTGATGGTTCTCCCAGCCTCTCCTAAGTCCCTCCCCATTTTGTCTCACACGTGTTTCCTCTAATAAGCCCATTTCTTACAAATTGTGATAAAATACATAGCATAAGGTAAAATTTGCCATTTAAACAAAGCGCACAATTCAGTGGCATTAGTTACACTCACCATGCTGTACAACCACCACCACTGTCCATTTCCACTTTTTTTCATCACCCAGAACAGAGACTCTTTGTCCATTGAGCAGTATTCTCCATTTGAATAAATTCCTTACTCATTTAATTATCACTTGCCATCTGCTCCTCAGAGTACCTTGACCAATAAACTCTTATGAAGATTAAATGAGATTTTCAAGGCAGATACTGTCTTTCTATTCCAGATGAGGACTCTGAGGGGTTGAGGACACTGAGGTCCAGAGGGTTGACTAACTTGCAGCAGATCACACGGCTAGTCAATGTTTGAGTCAGATGTGTGATTCCAAATTTCATGTTCTTGAATATTGCCTTCTGATAACAACTGATCAGATATAAGCCTCAGAAACCAAGGGCTGCAATGAGGAGGAGGCAAACGGGGTCAGCTGGGAATATACTTCCATGATCTGAGAGGCTCTGCCTAGGCTTAAGCCTCCAGAGACAATGGTCCTCCTGCCCCATCTTGTTGCAGTTTACACTGCTCCTTCCTCATAGCCGTGGCTTACAATCTAGGGGCATGGTGCCAAGTCCTTCATATACATTACTTCATTTAGTTTATATGGAAACCTTTGCTTCTGCATTCCTTTCCTTTCCTGATAAGCAACTGTTTGAATCTGCCCTTTGGGACTTAGGGAAGGTCAAGGAAGCTGAATGTAGTCTATTTCCTATGAACAGTATATGGGGGACCTAGAAAGGATTTGTACCTGGGAGAGCCCCACAGGGTCCTGCTCCATTTCATGTTCTCCAGGTACTTGTTTGGCAGGAGAATGAAAATCATTGAACAGGTGATTCTGATGATGGGCCAAGTTGTGTATTCACAGATGTGGCTCAGGCTCTCAACTTTATTTATGAAGAGACTGATGAAATATTGCTTGCTAGATGGCAAATAGCAAATTATTGGCAGTCTGAGGAAACCTCAGGGCCCTTATGTATCAGTCCAGTATTCTCTTCACAATTTATATACTTCTTTGAGCAGGTGACCATTTCATGCATACCTGATTAAAGCCACCAGTCATTGTCTTGTGTTTGTGGTAATTTAATCCCAATAGTTATAGAGCCTCTGCTCTATGACTCTGAGCTTCTTAAGGGCAGGGGATATGTCTGTTCATCATTTTATCCCTAGCACCTAGCACTGCTGCTGCTGCTGCTGCTAAGTTGCTTCAGTCGTGTCCGACTCTGTGCGACCCCACAGACGGCAGCCCACCAGGCCCCCCCGTCCCTGGGATTCTCCAGGCAACAACACTGTGCTTGGCAAATGAAAAATGCTCAGTAAATGAATAACAATAAGAAGTCATGAGTCAAATTTTGGTCATACTACAATTTCTCTCACTGGAAATGAATGAAATATATATCGTAAGAGGGTCTGTGAGATCCAAGAGATTTTTCAAGCTATGGCTACTTTGAGGGTTAAAGTCACAGGATCTGTAGTCAAGTATACCTGAATTCATGTCTGATGGTGTGATACTGAGCAAGATTTCATTCAAATGTGCTTCAGTTTTCCTCATCCATGACATGGGGCATAACAGTAGGTGCTACACAGGGCTTGGCTTTAAGGATTAAATATGATAAGAATTTATAAAGGGTTTAGCTTAATGTCTCAAAATATGCTAAGTGCTCAGTAATTACTGATTTTCTTATTTCTTTGGATTGATCAAATACATGGACATAGGAAACTGTTAGCAGAGGGAAGCCCCCCATTAGATTTAGGTCCTAGAGAATAACTTGGAGAGGAAAGAGAGTGTATAGATTGAGACATTTGGGGAAGATTTCTTGTGGGAGGAAGTGCTTGATATAGTTTCAAGAGAGAACTGAGATTTTCTTGGATTGGAGAGAGAAGTCCAGGGGATACTAAAGGCTTGAACTGAGGCATGATGGCCTGACCACAGCTGGCATTCTTGGGAGACAAGAAAGAGGATGACTTTCCCATTGTGAAGACAATGAGGGGAACATCCCTGGCTAGTGGGTGGGGATGTTGTTAGGCAGAGACTTGAAGTCATTGTGTGGAGTGAGGCCTCAGAAGCCTCCTCCTGGAGGGAACTGTCAAGCGCTGTAAGCAGCAGTAGGAAAACTCCTTAGCAGTTTCCTTTGACCTAAGAGTACAGTGTGGTTTTTCATCTCATCAAAACTGGAAGAGGGTTTTCTCTCAAAATGGCCTTGTTCTTGAAGGTACTGTCTGAATAAGGAGTGACCAGCATATTTCAAAAGGATGATTCAGCTCTCGTAAGGATTTTCTTGTTCCCCTTCCCTCCCTCCAGACACTGGTTTTACCCTGCAGGCTTAGGAGGAGGTCTAGAAATAGTGAGGCTCATAATATGAATCGTATATTCAAGGCCTATCAGCTGCTCTTCACTGTGAAGATGTGGATGCTCAAGGCTTTTTTGAGAGATGGACATCTTTGTGCCTCTCCAGAGCTTGTCAACAAACTTCACCTCTAGTTCTTGGGATTCACATGCTTGACACAGTGCTGGTTATGCATTCCTCAGCCCTCTTTGTAGGAGCTCTCCTTCAGTCTTGGTGGTTTGTAGTGCGCTGGGGGATGGTATCATTGAAATGGGGGGATCTGTCAGTGGCATAGGAATATGCTTCTATGCCTTTGTGTATTTTATGTGTGGATGCTTTCTCAGGATGGCTCATGCTACCCATCAGTTCCTGGCATTGTCATACCGCTACCCCCGAAAGACTTATGCGCACATAGTATGTTGTACTAATTAAAAAAGCTTTTTAGAGATTTGTTTCTTTCCGGTCAGTGAGCGTGAATACAGTTGGAGGAGTGAATGCCTTCTGTGCATGCGTGCTCAGTTGTGTCTAACTCTTTGTTCTCCCATGGACTGTAGCCCACCAGGCTCCTCTGTCCATGGGATTCTCCAGGCAGGAATACTGGAGTGGCTTGCCATTTCCATCTCCAGGGGATCTTCCCAACCCAGGAATTGAACCGACATCTCTTGTGTGTCCTGCATTGACAGGCAGATTCTTTTACCGCTAAGCCCCCTGGGAAGCCTGAATGCCTCCTATCCATCACTTATATCCATTTTCCCCAGAACTGTGGAATGATAAGCCTGAAAAGGAAGTGAAGTGATCTTTCAGCTTATCTCTCTGCTGCCACTAGGATTAGCTGGAGGGGATCCATAAAACAAAACTGGGCTGAGGATCTGCTTAGCGATGTAGAAGAACACAAGACGTCAGTTAGAAATTGAGCCCTCACTCACAGATGAGTGGTGGAAAACTGTAAATCATCCAAATAAAAATAGCAGTGGACAGCAAGAGCTCTAATAGAGTAGAGTGTAGTGAATGTGGCAGCCTAATTCCCATGCCTATCTTTTTTTTTTTTCCTATCACAGTGTTACAAAAACATCTTTCATTTTTTCTTTTTACTAGCCCACATTTTTATTCATGACAAGACAGGTTACATTGTAAAACATTCCCCTTTTCTGGTAAATTTATCTGAACATGCCTTCATTTCTTCATATCCTAAGCTGGAAAACAGATCTGTTTCCTTTACTCTGTTCTTTGAGCATTGACAGTATGAATGAAATTTAGGTCACTCTAGAATTTTCCTTGGTAATAATAATCCTGAGTCTGGACAGAATTTTATCTCCTCCCACCCCAGGTCACTTTTCCTGGTGATGACTCAGTACAGACACTTGACAAATGTTATCGTGTCCAACAGGGGAAGCAAAGTACAGATGGATTAGTCTCTAGCCCTGTGCTCTGCATGCCAGGGTCATGACCAAGGTTGATGAGGATTTAAAATACTCACATGCCTCTCACACAGAGAGTGGTCATAAGAAGCCAAGGCTGGGGATCAGAATAACCTGGTTTCGAATGACTTCTCTTGACTCTTACTACTTCTATATCATATGGGCAATTATCCACCTTTACTAAGATTCCATTTTCTCATATATAAAATAGAATAATACTATATTTGTACTTTTGCTTTGAAGATTCAATGCCAGAAGTAACCAAAGCATTTAATACAGTGACAGACATGGTAAAGACTCTTTTAAAAGTGTGTTCTCAATCATTTCCAACTCCTGCAGCCCCATGGACTGTAGTCTGCCAGGCTCCTCTCTCCATGGGATTCTCCAGGCAAGACTACTGGAATAGGTTGCCATTTCCTCTTCTGGGGATCTGTCCAACCCAGGGATCGAACCTGCGTCTCCTGCATCTTCCTGCATTGGCAAATGGACCTTTAAAAGTAGCTTGTAATTGTGTTGAGAAACAGATGGGCTTCCCTGGTGGCTCAGACGGTAAAGCATCAGTCTACAATGTGGGAGACCCAGGTTCAATCCCTGGGTCAGGAAGATCCTCTGGAGAAGGAAGTGGAAACCCACTCCAGTACTCTCGCCTGGAAAATCCCATGGACAGAGGAGCATGGTAGGCTATAGTCCATGGGCTCGCAAAGAGTCGGACACGACAGAGGACTTCACTTTCACTTAATGGTGTTGAGAATAAGTCTTCTGATGCACAGTTCAGTATCTTGTACTCCAGACTCGACTACCTCCCTGATTCCTTGATTGCACTGTGGTGTGGAGGATGCTTCTGTAACTGCAGGAAAGATGACCAAGGAACGTTGGTTTAGAGTTCCCTTTGGCAATCAACAGTAGACACTGGCAATTCTGAACATAAACCCTGGAGATCAGATGATCTGTTTTTCTTGTGATATGGCATGGGCCAAGTCAGACAACATCTATGAGCTTCTACTTGTTTGGTAAGGAAGTAATTCTTATCTCACAGGCTTTTGTAAGGACTAAATGAGGTGAAGACAAAACTGCCAGAAACCTGGCAAGACCTATTTCTATGCGTCAAGGAAGAGTAGCTGTCGTTAGTATTTCTTTTTCTACCCATATCATTTCTTAACCTCTATTTGCCTTCCCTTGACTGCTGCAGAAAGACAATACTGTCTTTCAGGCTTATGCAAAACAGGGAACCAGTTTTCAGCCAGTTCTAAGGGGTGGCAGTGAGAGGATGCTGTGCAGAATTCCCAGCTGGGCACGCTAGAGGTATCTGGCAGTGCATCCCGACCGCTCCTCTCCACAGGCCTGTTAGTGCCTTCTCTGGACTTGTTCATCCCGGGGACCCTAAGGCCCTCCCCCCCAGGGAGGAACATTTTGTACCCCCACACCCCACAAGAAACACCCACAGCACGAAATCCTGTGGCATTTTCAGCCCCTGCCAGGTACTCCCTGGCATGTGGCTCTGATTGACAAGATTACTAATCCATTGTAATCATATTTTCATAATTAGTCCCTGCGAGGCTGGGCTGGCTGCTCTTGCCCAGTTAAACTCCTGCCTGCTGTTGAATGTTTTTGCCAACTGTCACCTCCCCAGGAGTGAGCTGGTGGACCAGCACTCACAGGTGTTCTTAAGAATTGCATTTGTATCTTTCCCCATCTTCCCTTTTAAGTGCTTGGCTGCTGAGAATCCTTTCTTGATAAAAACTTTAATTAATGACTCCACACCTTAACAGATACCAAAAATGGCTTTAGTTTTTCTTTCTTCTGGATTGCACACTGCCCATTCCCCTTCTGTGGCTCCTTCCCTTCCATCCCCCTGGCCCGCCTCCCCCAGTCTCCCTGCGGCAAGGGCGAGGGCAAACTTCAAAGGCATTTCTGAATAAAAGAACACACGGCAGGACATCAATTATTTACCAGGCAAAGTTTTGGCAGGCACAAGGGCCTTTCCTTGTTTGTCTTGCTGAAGCTGCCGGAAGAGCACTTTTGAAGGTTGCACCCTGTCCATTCACACTGACCGCTTTGGCTGCTAAGGGTGCATGAACCCGGGCCCCTTCCCCTGCACCCTGGCACTGATGGGATTAAACAAGCAGTAACCAGGGTGAGGATTGCTCATCTCAGTAGAAAGTTAAGGGTTTTCTGTTCTTGATCTTGCTTAATCCTTGCAGCACCTTAGGAAATAAATACTAGCCATTCTTTCACTGTTAACAGATAGATGAGGAGTCAAGGTACAGGAAAGTTGTCTTGCCCAGGGTCCTTCAGCTAGAAGGCAGCACAACTGGGACTTGAGCTGGGCATGCATTCTCCAAAGCTGGTGGCTGTACCCACTGTGCTCCATTCTGTGTTGACTGTGAGCTGGAGATGCCAGGAACCTGGATGATCAGGAGGTGGTGGCGGTGTCTTTGGAAAGATGGGAATCAGAAATCTTCCTGGAGGAGTTCTTGAGGACAGGGCAGGTTCTTAGTCTTTTCTTTTGTAACTGGCAGTGTCATAGGGGAAAACTGCTGCAGGACCAGTGCGAGGATGTGTGGTGCAGTCACTGGGCTCAGATGCACTGGTACCTACTGGATGGGTGTACATTCTCAGACTCCTCAGCCTATGGCTCTTGTGAGGTCATCTCCATAGTGACAACCAGTGCATCACTGGCTCCGACTCTCATCCACAAACCCCACCCAACTGTTTCTTGGAATCACTTGGTATTTATACGTGGCCCATCACCAGCTACTCAAGTCACCTGGCTCAGGCCATGGGAAGGAACTTTATAGGGTTCTGTTTGGTCCCTCTTGAGTTGTGAACATTTACAGAGTCTTTACTGAATGCCAGGTACAGCTGAGGATTTAACATTTTCTCATTTAATGGTCTGTTCACCTACTCTGGTTAGGCAAACATTTTTATGTTCATTTCCTGGTGAAGAAACTGAGTCCTGGCAGAATCAAGAAACTTGGCCAAGTTACCACAACCAATGGTAGAGCCACAATTTGAACATGGATGGAAGATCCTACTGTTAGCTCCATTTTATTAAAATTGTGTAAGTGTGTGTGAGATGGAGAGACAGATGACATGGGCACCAGCTTCATGGATTGACAGAGGGATCACATCATCAGTGGAAGTACTGAACGTTTGCCTCTTCCTTTCTCAGTGGGGGCCTGTACCCATGCTCTATGACTAAAGCTTGCATTTTTAATTTTTATCTTTAAGTTTTTATTTTGTATTTGGGTATAGCCAATTAGCAATGTTGTTACAATTTCAGGTGAACAGTGAAGGGAATCAGTCATACGTATACATGTATTCATTCTCCCCCAACCTCCCCTCCCACCCAGGCTGCCATATAACCCTGAGCAGAGTTCCCTGTGCTGTCCAGTAGGTCTTTATTGGTTATCCATTTTAAATATAGCAGTGTGTACATGTCCATCCCAAACTCCCTATCAAAGCTCATTTTTTCCCCGATGACAAGAATTTTTATTTCTTTTTAATAAAGCTCTTGTTTTCAATAGTAACTTTTAGAAACCATTGTTAAAACTTTGAAGTCCTTGTGGAGTTTGAACACTCTCAGTTGTGGTTGGCACTGCCAATGTGAGTTGGTATACCAACCTCAGGAGGGCTCATCTTTGTCTGGTTATGCACTCAGTGGGTTGCAAGTAAATTAAGAAAATCATACTGTAGATGGAAGAAAAATTATTGGTTCCACACAGTGACCAAGGTCAAAATTCCTCCAGAAGATCTCCTAAGTACATCTTAGGAGTACTTAGGAGACGCCTATGCAAAGCCAGTTGCAGTAGTGAATTTGCTTTGTTCAAAAAAATAGCCTTATCTTCTCAGCAGGGACCTCAGAACTATAGCTCAAGGCATTGGAGTTATTGAGTAGAACATGGGTATTAATATTATCTGAATTTCCTAGTAGGGTGGTGAGCCCAGCAGCAAGTATTGAGGAAATTAGGGTAGACAGAGCCAGGTTCTTAGCCTGCTTTTGGTTTTGAATACAGTGTCCACTTGGGACTAAGTTTAGAATATATATTCAAACAAAATGATTTCCTTACAGCTTCAAACGATCTATTAATTTGACTATAGAAATGAAGATGGCCTTCCCAAGCACCTAAAATGCCACCTAAAATTGGATTGTTTGCATCTGTAGGCTGTTTCATCTGCGGTTCAAGGGGAGGCAGTTAATGGTAATTGCCTACATTGTGTTGCCTCTTGACACTCTCCTAACTCGCATAATTTGCTCCTATGTATTTTGAGGTATGAGGGTAAGAAGAGCCTGATGTGCTTAAAATAATCTCGTATACGTGCTTGTCTTCACAGTTCTCACTGATGTCCATCTTTTGCCATTACTGATTGTGACCTTAGTAAGAGTGGAGCAAATTCAACAAAAGTTTATCATGAATCTATTATATTCTAGGTAGTATGCTAACATCCAGAAGCCCTGGCCTTAAGAACTTTCCAGTGCGCAGGGCTTGAGGGGGTGGGACACACATGACACAGATATCCTGAAGAAGAGGCTTTCTGTTGAGGTCCCGAAATGTGCAAATCCTCACTGTGCATAAGCAGAAGTGTGTTCTCTGCCTGAAATGTCCTGTTCCCTTGCTAAGCTCATATGGTTCAGTTCAATCACTCAGTTGTGTCTGGCTCCTTGCGACCCCATGGACTACAGCACGCCAGGCTTCCCTGTCCATCAGCAACTGCTGGAGCTTACTTAAACTCATGTCTGTCAAGTCTGTGATGCCATCCAACCATCCCATCCTCTGTGGTCCCCTTCTCCTCCTGCCTTCAATCTTTCCAGCATCAGGGTTTTCTCCAATGAGTTAGTTCTTTGCATCAGGTGGCCAAAGTATTGGAGTTTCAGCTTCAGCATCAGTCCTTCCAATGAATATTCAGGGTTGATTTCCTTTAGGATTGACTGGTTTCATCTCCTTGCTTTCTAAGGGACTCTCAAGAGTCTTCTCCAACACCACAGTTCAAAAGCATCAATTCTTCAGCTCTCAGCTTTCTTTATGGTCCAACTCTCACATCCATATGTGATTACTGGAAAAACCATAGCTTTGACTATACAGACTTTTGTTGTTAAAGTAATGTCTCTGCTTTTTAATATGCTGTCTAGGTTGGTCATAGCTTTTTTTCCAAGGAGCAAGCATCTTTTAATTTCATGGCTGCAGTCACCATCTGCAATGATTTGGGAGCCCAAGAAAGTAAAGCCTCTCACTGTTTCCATTGTTTCCCCATCTATTTGCCATGAAGTGATGGAGCTGGATGCCATGATCTTAGTTTTTTGAGTGTTGAGTTTTAAGCCAGCTTTTTCACTGTTCTGTCACATATACCTCTTAAAACCCCTATTCATGCTTCTGTCTGCTCCAGGCTGCTCAGACCCAAGTCCTTGTCCAAGCCTGGGGTTGGGTATGAGGTTGTGGATAGGCTCAAGGGTATCAAGATCATCAAGAGACACCACACTCCATTTCCCAAGCTTTTTCCTCTGGGTTTCCTCACATAAAGTTTCTATGGGCAATCCTAACTTTCACAGACATGCCTAGAAGCTGGGCCTAAATTACAGTAAGTTCCCTACGAACAAATGAGTTCAGGTCTGAAGAGCTCATTCTTAAGTCGAAAAATGTTAGCCTAGGTACCTAGTTAACACAATCGGCCCTATAGTACTGTATGGTAATAGGTTTATAATATTTTTACACAATTAATACGTACATAAATAAACACAAAATGAAATATTTTTAATCTTATAGAACAGTACTTTGAGAAATATAGTATTACAGTACAACAGCTGGCATTCAGGGGCTGGCACATACATTCACTCTTTGGAAGTTTACAACTTGAAGGTTCTTATTTAGGGGACTTACTGAACTGTGTTTGAGTATCTGTATATCTATACATATAGACACATATGTGTAAAACACATATATATAGACACACATACCACATTTTCTCACTCTTCTAAGAAAGAGTGAGAAGAGCTTCCTTTGTGAAAAAAGAATGAAAAAGGTACATCCCGTGTTGAAGAAACAAAATAACTATCCAGCTCAGTTGTTGATCTACCTCAGAATTGCTTCTGGGTTCTAGAGGATTAGAGGAATACTGGTACCATGATTCCGGATGTATTGAAATTCCATCATGGAAGCATTATGAGTGAGATATGCCCTTCAAATGGATGGGCTGGAGTTTCTCACAGGGGCATGTCCCCCATTGTCGGGAGCCAGTGTGAGGAATCCCACCCATGACAAGGTCACACGGCAAGAGACCTTGATGGGCAAGGCGATTTGAGTCTCAGGGTGTTTCCCCTTGGTATTTCCTGAGCATGTACCCCCAAAATAAAAATCTGCCTGCTTTTCCACTCTTCTGACATTCTCTGGAAAAAGTCAACTCAGGGATTTAGTCTTCTACACTTGAAAGGAGTGTTTCAGCTCAACCCCCTCTGATAACACTCTAACTTAAATGCTCTAACTTGCCTAACAGGTTCCCCGGCACCCCCATTCTGTTCAGAATACTCTTTCCCTCCCAGTTGAGGGAATTCCCTGATGGTCCAGTGTTTAGGACCTGGTACTTTTGCTGCTGGAGTCTAGGTTTGATACCTGGTTGGGGAACTAAGATCCCACATGCCACATAGTGAGGCCGAAAAATAAATTAGCACAGTTGAATCCTGCTGCTGCTTAGCTCTGATGTCACCTCTTCTGAGAGGCTTTCCATTTTCCCCAAACTAAAACCATTCCCCCATCCATTCTGCAATCTCTATTCTATTACCCTGTATCATCTTTTTTTTGATAGCTAAGAAGTGGATTTATTCAGATTCAAAGAGAAGCACACTCCACAGACAGAGTGTGGCCATCAGAGAGGACAAGCCTGGCTACCCTGTATTACTTTCAATGATGCTTATCATTGTCTGGAATGACCTCATTTTATTCCTGTATTGATTCATCTCCCTTCTGTCTCCCAGCATGCTCCCCACCCCACACCAGAAAGAAAATGCCGTAGTGCTCTTTTCCTTTTTGTTTCTGCTACCTGAAATAATACATAGCACATGCATACATGCTAAGTTGCTGCAGTCGTGTCTGACTCTCTATGATCCTATGGAGTATAGCCTGACAGGCTTCTTTGTCCATGGGATTATCCAGGCAAGAATACTGGAGTGGGTTGCTATGCCTTCCTCCAGGAGATCTTCCTGACCCAGGGATCAAACCCACATCTCTTATGTCTCCTGCATTGACAGGTAAGTTCTTTACCATTAGCACCACCTGGGAAGCCTCACATAGCACATCAGTTCAGTTCAGTCATTCAGTCGTGTCTGACTCTTTGCGACCCCATGAATCGCAGCATGCCAGGCCTCCCTGTCCATCACCAACTCACTCAGACTCATGTCCGTCGAGTCAGTGATGCCATCCAGCCATCTCATCCTCTGGCATCCCCTTCTCCTCCTGCCCCCAGTCCCTTCCAGCATCAGAGTCTTTTCCAGTGAGTCAACTCTTTGCATGAAGTGGCCAAAGTATTGGAGTTTCAGCTTTAGCATCAGTCCTTCCAAAGAAATCCCAGGGCTGATCTTCAGAATGGACTAGTTGGATCTTCTTGCAGTCCAAGGGACTCTCAAGAGTCTTCTCCAACACCACAGTTCAAAAGCATCACTTCTTCAGTGCTCAGCTTTCTTCACAGTCCAACTCTCACATCCATACATGACCACTGGAAAAACCATAGCCTTGACTAGACGGACCTTTGTTGGCAAAGTAATGTTTTTGCTTTTCAATATGCTATCTAGATTGATCATAACTTTTCTTCCAAGGAGTAAGCATCTTTTAATTTCATGGCTGCAGTCACCATCTGCAGTGATTTTGGAGCCAAAAAAAAAAAAAAAGTCTGACACTGTTTCTACTGTTTCCCCATCTATTTCCCATGAAATGATGGGACCAGTACATCATGAGAAATGCTGGGCTGGAAGGAGCAAAAGCTGGAATCAAGGTTGCCGGGAGAAATATCAATAACATCAGATATGCAGATGACACCACCCTTATGGCAGAAAGTGAAGAGGAACTAAAAAACCTCTTGATGAAAATGAAAGTGGAGAGTGAAAAAGTTGGCTTAAAGCTCAACATTCACATAGCACATAGTTAGGGCTTAATAAGTATTTGTCGAATGAATAAGTGAATAAATGACTTCTACTTCCCCAGCCACATTTTGGTTTTAGGTGACTGAGGGTAATAGACATACAATGTTTGTCCCCTTAGACCAGACTCTTCCTTTTTGGGACTTTCAATGATGCTTATCATTGTCTGGAATGACCTCATTTTATTCCTGTATTGATTCATCTCCCTTCTGTCTCCCAGCATGCTCCCCACCCCACACCAGAAAGAAAATGCCGTAGTGCTCTTTTCCTTTTTGTTTCTGCTACCTGAAATAATACATAGCACATGCATACATGCTAAGTTGCTGCAGTCGTGTCTGACTCTCTATGATCCTATGGAGTATAGCCTGACAGGCTTCTTTGTCCATGGGATTATCCAGGCAAGAATACTGGAGTGGGTTGCTATGCCTTCCTCCAGGAGATCTTCCTGACCCAGGGATCAAACCCACATCTCTTATGTCTCCTGCATTGACAGGTAAGTTCTTTACCATTAGCACCACCTGGGAAGCCTCACATAGCACATCAGTTCAGTTCAGTCATTCAGTCGTGTCTGACTCTTTGCGACCCCATGAATCGCAGCATGCCAGGCCTCCCTGTCCATCACCAACTCACTCAGACTCATGTCCGTCGAGTCAGTGATGCCATCCAGCCATCTCATCCTCTGGCATCCCCTTCTCCTCCTGCCCCCAGTCCCTTCCAGCATCAGAGTCTTTTCCAGTGAGTCAACTCTTTGCATGAAGTGGCCAAAGTATTGGAGTTTCAGCTTTAGCATCAGTCCTTCCAAAGAAATCCCAGGGCTGATCTTCAGAATGGACTAGTTGGATCTTCTTGCAGTCCAAGGGACTCTCAAGAGTCTTCTCCAACACCACAGTTCAAAAGCATCACTTCTTCAGTGCTCAGCTTTCTTCACAGTCCAACTCTCAATCCATACATGACCACTGGAAAAACCATAGCCTTGACTAGACGGACCTTTGTTGGCAAAGTAATGTTTTTGCTTTTCAATATGCTATCTAGATTGATCATAACTTTTCTTCCAAGGAGTAAGCATCTTTTAATTTCATGGCTGCAGTCACCATCTGCAGTGATTTTGGAGCCAAAAAAAAAAAAAAAGTCTGACACTGTTTCTACTGTTTCCCCATCTATTTCCCATGAAATGATGGGACCAGTACATCATGAGAAATGCTGGGCTGGAAGGAGCAAAAGCTGGAATCAAGGTTGCCGGGAGAAATATCAATAACATCAGATATGCAGATGACACCACCCTTATGGCAGAAAGTGAAGAGGAACTAAAAAACCTCTTGATGAAAATGAAAGTGGAGAGTGAAAAAGTTGGCTTAAAGCTCAACATTCACATAGCACATAGTTAGGGCTTAATAAGTATTTGTCGAATGAATAAGTGAATAAATGACTTCTACTTCCCCAGCCACATTTTGGTTTTAGGTGACTGAGGGTAATAGACATACAATGTTTGTCCCCTTAGACCAGACTCTTCCTTTTTGGGAGAAAACAATCACCTTATTTAGTATGGGATATACATTGGCATCACATTCTATAGTGCAGAGTCAGGCCTCTAGGCCTGAAGAACTTACAGCCTGGGAACTGGCCAGGGCTGTTTCGTAGTTGTTTTAGCTGCACTGACTCTTGAGCTGGGAAATGTTGGCCACTGTACTCCTCATCTGCTCCTTGGTGGGGAGGAGTAGCAATACTGGTGAAATGCCTTGGGAGATCTCTGACTGCTTTCTAGGAGGCAGGAGCTGAATTCCCTGAGAGCAGAAGCTTATGTGAGGTGGCTGTGAATCCGGGGAGCGGGGGGCAGGGGGACTCTGTTCTCAGCTGGAACCTTGGCAGCCCCTGCGCACGTGACAGGCAAACAAGTCACTAAGGCAGCTGTGTCTCACTGTCAGAACCAAAAGTGTGTCCTTGTACACTTGAAGGTGTAATTTTTTTCCCTTCCCTGCTTGTTTTTCTTCTCACTGATCAAATTTTTAGTTCAGACTCTCAGCCATGCTGCCTTACAGACAGTCTGAAGTCACATTACAAACTAAAACTAGACATATTTTGCCCTTGTATGAAAATCAGATGAAATGGTTAACTTCTCTTAAGTAACAGAGTGGGAAAATAATTCCTGTGAACCTGATCACTTAAATCAGGGGTCCCCACCCTCTGGGCCACAGACTGGTACTATGTTAGGAACCAGGCTGCACAGATGGAGGTGAGTGGTGGACAAGTGAGCTGGATGAGCGAGCAAAAGCTTCATCTCCTCCCCATCACTCACCCATCACCCCCAGATGAGACCCTCTAGTTGCTGGAAAACAAATTCAGGACTTCCATTGATTCTGCATTATGGTGAGTTGTTTAGTTACTTTATTATATATCACAATGTAATAATAGAAAAAAGTGCACAATAAATGTAATGTGTTTGAATCATCCTGAAACTATCCCTCCTGTTCTCCTGACCCTGGGAAAATTGTCTTCCATGAAACTGGTCCCTAATGCCAAAAAGGTTGGGGACTGCTGACATACATAGACATCCCATATCCATTATTGTGATAAATTCTTAGAAAAACTCTCTGAAGATCACCCATAGTGATCTTGTAACAGAGCGCAGTCCAGCACAACACTTAGCATGTGGCCATTGCTGTGTGTCATTACCTCAGCAATTTGGCCAGTTTAGGGAGTCCTCTAAATGTTTTCTCATTATTTGCCTGTGCCTTTAAAATGTCTTACAGAATGAAAACACAAGAATTACACTTTCATAGTGGACCACCATCTAAAACTGTATTCTAAACTTGAGAAGACAGCTGGGCCATAATAAAAATAATTCTGGTCATAGAATCTCATTACCAGGGTTTCAAGTTCCAGCCCTGCCCCTTTTCTAATGGCCTACCTTGGAAAATCATCCTCTCTGAATCTCACCTTACTCATCCACTTGTGTATGTGTGCTCAGTCGTGTCCAACTCTTTGTGACCCCACGGACTCTAGCCAGCCAGGTTTCTCTGACCAGCCAATGGTTACCAGGGGACTGTTAGTAATCATGTTCAGCCACTAGTTGGCATCGTAGTGGGCCCCTCCCCCAAGCGACTGTCAATGAGTGACTGTTAGTGGTCTACTCAGCCATTGATCGGCATTGCAGTGGGCCCCTCCCCTAAGTGACCAACTGTCAACGAGCTACCGTTAGTGGTCCATTCAGCAAACAGTTGGCAGAGTGGTGGTTGTCAGACTGAGAATGAGCTAAGAGGTGAATCCTGGCCTTCTCTCTTGGGGCCTTGGATCAGTGGGTGAAATGGGGGGGTCCAGCTGGGGGCTGTGTCCTGCAGGGCTCCATAACCCTCACCAGGGCTACCTTCTGGCCTTGGCTCAGGCCTTGAGGTGGCGGTGAACCTCTCTCCAGTCCCTGCCTCTGTGACCTAATGGCAGTGGCCGTTTTCCTGAGACACAATCTGAAGGACCTGCTCCCGCTGTATGGGTGGCCTCGGGGCCAGCTGGATCCTGGGCGCCTGGCTCCTCCTGTGATGACAGCTGGGCAGGGTCTGGGGACCTAGTGCTGAGAGCGCTGCCAACTGATCTCTGCCTCCTCTCAGCCAGGACTGGGACCTCAGAGAGTGAAAGTTGTGCCTTGTGACATTGCCCTTCCTTGTAACAGTGAAGAGCTCTTGTTTGATGGAGATTTATAGGAGCATTGTTACCTGACCATGATCTGGCGTTAAGAACAAAGGATCTGACACCAAAAAGTTCACAACAAGTAATCATGCCTCTTCCTCACCTTTCCTAGACAAAGGGTTTGCCAAAAGCTTCTGTGGAGTTTGGGATTCCTAAGGCGTGAGTCACCCATCTCCTTGCATGGCCCTCAGCAATCCTTTGTCTGTTCCAGACTCTGATGTTTTGGTATTGTTCGGCTTCACGGGCGTTGGTCACACAAACTTGTGTTTCAGTTAGTAAGCTCTTTTTATCTCCATCTTAAGTCTGCCATTGCAGGAGATATGGGTTCCTCCCTGGGTTGGGAAAATCCCCTGGAGTAGGAAATGGCAACCCACTCCAGTATTCTTGCCTGGGAAATCCCATGGACAGAGAAACCTGGCTGGCTACAGTCTGTGGGGTCACAGAGTCAGACACGATTGAGCACACACTCACATGTGGATGAGGATGGTGAGATTCAGAGAGGATGATTTTTCCAAGGTAGGCCATTAGAAAAGGGGCAGGGCTGGAACTTGAAACCCTGGCAATGAGATTCTATGACCAGAATTATTTTTATTATGCCCCAGCTGTCTTCTCAAACTTAGAATACAGTTTTAGATGGTGGTCCACTACGAAAGTGTAATTCTTGTGTTTTCATTCTGTAAGACATTTTAAAGGCACAGGCAAATAATGAGAAAACATTTAGAGGACTCCCTGAACTGGCCATGCAGCAATTTGTGTGTGTGATTGCTTCTGGGTAGGTGTCGAGGATCAATTGTGCAGAGAAGTTCTCAGATTCAGGAAAATGAAGTAAAATTTTTTTTTTTTTTGATAATATAATTCTCAGTAGGCCCCAGGCTTGAATATCTTTACCACTTCCTTCCTAAAATATTTCATCCTGTCCACTGCTAATTTTATAATGGAATTATATATGTGATAACTACCTTTGAGCATTGAACAGTTCCACAGTTCCATTTATATTCCAAAACTTTTCAACTATATAAAGCTTTTATTACCCTGAGGAAGACTTTTTACAGACTGTGTCTTTGTGACTAGTGCTCTGTGTGTGTGTGTCTGAGAGAGAGAGAAAACATGTAGTGGTCATTATGCGTAAGGCTGTGCAAGATTCTTGTTGAGGCAATGTTAGGCACAGTACCTACCTTCAAGGAGACTGTGTTCTAGCTGAAGCATTATTAGAAGATGAGTAACAGTAATGCAGGATAGGGCGAGTTGTTTAATAGAAGCTTTGCCAGGACCACCGGGGCTTCAAGAGAGACTTCAGCCTCATATCTGATGGGCAGGGAGTTTTTGAAATGGGAGTTTTGAAATGATATATCAAAAGGAGGTAAATTTACACAGTCAGATACAGGAAGGGTATCCTAAGCAGAGAGAAGTAAGTTAACAAAAGTGAAGAGCCATGAGAACAAAGAGACTTATTTAGAGAATAGTATATTAGTTTGATTAGAATTTAGACTCTTCCTAGAATAGTGTTTCATATACTAAAAAAAAAAACAACCAGAAGGTACTGTTTAGCAGTGTACCTCAGTCTACTCCACCCACACACACCTATTTGAAGGGACTCTATTAATCCACATGTACACAGGTGTAGTTCAGTGTTGTATTGAAGCTAAGCAGCTTATGGAATACTGAATTAGAGTCCTTCAGAATCTCTTTAGTGGTGTTAATTATAGCTTATTTTGGTCCCCTTACCTGCTTAGTAGATTCCTGTAAAGATGTTAAGTTATAGCTAAAACAGTTATCTATGGAATTGATCAAAATTAGCTCATGAGATTTTTGGATCAGTTTATGGTCCATTGGGGAATTTTGGGGACCCGTCAATAGTCCATGGATCAAATTTTGAAAAACAGTGGCTGAAAGGGATGATGAGTGATAAAGCAAATGATGCTATGTTGTAGAGATTCTTTCAGACCAAAATGAATGGTTGTACTTAATTGCCATTGAGGGTATTTGAATAGAGGAGTAGAGTTGAGGTTTTATTACAAGAAAGAAACAGTGCTTTGAAAGGATTGGAGAAGGGAGAGTTTGCAGTATAGATAACCAGGTAAGAGAGGTGATGGCTAGAGGTGTGGAAGTGGAAACAGATGATAGTGAACTTGCAGAGATGGAATTGACAGACTTGACAAGTTGATGGGGAAAGATAGAACAGAAGGCTTGGCTAGTGTGACTGGATACATTATGAAAATGGTGTCAGGAACACAAACTGCAAAGTTCGGTGTTAAAGCTCTTACACTAGGGAAAACAATGAATTCAAAACAATTGCTGAGAAATTGGGAATGTAAAAAAGAATTGTAGAAACTTCTAGGAAATAGGTGGTGAATCGCATGTGAATAGTGTTGTTTCCAACCAAAATCTTTGTCATAGGATATTGGTTAACATTAAGGGACTGATGTCATAGAGCCAAACAGTTCCTTTACTGAGATGGATATGATTCATAGGCGGTACTAAGGGTATCCAAGTACCTACTTGGGGCTTCACAGGTGGCGCTAGTGGTAGAGAACCTGCCTGCAAATGGAGGAGAGGTAAGAGACCCGGGTTTGATCCCTGAGTTGGGAAGATCCCCTGGAGGAGGACATGGCAACCCACTCCAATATTCTTGCCTGGAGAATCCCATGGACAGAAGAGCCTGGAGGGCTACAGTCCATAGGGTCACAAAGAGTCAGATACAACAAAGGCAACTTAGCATGTAGCACGCATAAGGGTATCCAAAGTTGAGACATGTCAGGGAGTATGTATCCTCCTGACAGCATTGCTCTGTTGCACAACTCTAGGGGATACCATTCACTTGGATAATTGTGAGTGATGTCCTTTGGATTTGTGCAATATGGAAGTCTGGATTCTTGTTGAATGATTTGTTTTTTGAATTGTAATAATTTGCTTTAGATTATTTTGCATTTAAAGTAAATGTAAGAGTTTTGTGGGGACAGTGCCATTTTGGCTGTTAGTTCTCCTGCCTCTGTTTCCAGTGCTTCATTCCCATCATTTTTATTGTCCTCACCATGTGACATTGCAATTTTTGTTTCCAGGTCCACTCCACCCTTCAAGGGCAAGGGTAGGGAAGAACAGATGAGGGTGTAAGAGAATGTCCCATTTTTTTTTAGCATGAAGACACAGGCTACATAGAAGAGTAGGGGGGAATGTCAGGTTCTCTTGAGTGGTAATTGTCTAAAAGCACAAAGCTGTATTCATGCATCTGTATAAGATTTGGCCTAGAAAATCATGGAGAATCCAGGGCTTTGTTAATGGTGACAGAGAAAATGAAAAACATGTTACAGTTTTGAGTTTATTTTGATAAGGACTGATACCTGAAAGAAACCTTTTTTAACTTTCAAATACCTTTGAGAAAGTTTATAGAGAAACTCTATATTTTTCTTAAGCAGTGTTTTTGTTTTATTGTAATTAATTTTTTCAGTTGAAGTATAGTTGCTGTATAATATTGTTATAAGTGTATAATATGTGTGTGGAAGTGTTAGTTGCTCAATCATGTCTAACTCTTTGCAACCTCATGGACTTTAGCCCACCGGGCTCCTCTGTCCATGGAATTCTCCAGGGAAGAACACTGGAGTGGGTAACCATTTGCTTCTCCAGGGATCTTTCTGACCTAGGGATTGAATCCAGGTCTCCAGTGTTGCAGAAGGATTCTTTATGATCAGAGCTACCAATAGTGATTTACAATTTAAAAGATTATATTCCATTTATAGTTATAAAATATTATCTGTATTCCCCATGTTGTACTATATATGCTTGTAGCTTACTTTATAGCTAAAACTTTGTACTCTTAACCCCCTACCCTATATTTCCCTTCCTTCCTTCTCTCTCTGAACAGGTGCCCACTAGTCAGTTCTCCACATCTGTGAGCCTGCTTCTTTTTTGTTTTATTAACTAGTTGTATTTTTTAGTTGTACTAAACAATTTTTAGTTTTACTAGTTGTATTTTTTATGTACTTCCACATAAGTTATATTATATAGTGTTTGTCTTCCTGTTTCTACAGTCAGGCTTTTATCAGTAACTAATATTGTGATATGAATGAATTGGTCAAACCAAACAATTCTTTGCTAGCCACCTGGGAGAAGAGAATGAGGTGATGAGTGGGTGCCTTGAAAAACAGCAAGAGGGTTACCTGTGTGGAGTTTTTGACTTGGCAGATAGTAGCAGAGGTGAGGGAGAGTGCCTGCAGAGAAGGGAGGAGCTCAGAAAGTTGAGGCTTTGGGCCAGCAGAGGTAATGTTGCCTACTTTTATAATTTTGGTAAGAGTTTTTTTCCCCCCTGCTGGGCCAGAAGTACTGACAGCGCCCTTGTACTGGTCTATCTGTATGTTTTACGCCTGGCCCACGCCTCATACCAGTTCAGTTTTACAATCACCTTGAAGCTATTTCCTCGTTAAGCCATGAAAGTTCTGAAAATTTGCCTCTGTTATATAACAGAGATAAAAAGGTGATTCATGGGCTCATGAGGAGCTCCAAAGAACCAAACCTGCAAATGACTCATAGTTTAAAAGAAATTTTGTCAAATAGGTTCAGGGTAACCAGTTCCTGGGGATTGGTGTGACTCTATCTGGCCCCAGGGTTCAAGTCGCTATTTTTTGCCCTTTATTTTGGCTAGGCCATGTGGATCTGTGGAAGAAAGGAGTATTGAAGGAGACTAGGGGTTTTTCAGGAGATGTGGCTTGAGGGAAGGCGCAGAGGCTTAAACCAGGATGGAACAAACAGAATCTGATGTCTCAGGTGCCAAGTAAAACAGTGCTGAAAGTGAGATGCACAAGCTTTTTCTCTAGAGAGAATCATTGGGATGATCTGAGAGAGGAGACAGGAAGCTTTTCTTTAAGGCTTATAGTATGAGTTCCTTTATAATTTCCCTCAGAAGGGAAATTCTGACCACGTTCCTGCAAAGGCCTTAACAGCACTTGCTCACTCCAACTGTGTGGAGGAGATCCTGTGATGGTTGATTTTATGTGTTAACTCGGCTGGGACATGGAACCGAGATGTTTGGTCAAACATTACCTTGGATATTTCTGTAAGGTTGTTTTTTGAACATGGTTGACATTGAAATCAGTGGACTCTGGGTAAATTCTTCCATAAGTAGGTGGACTTCATCCAGTCAGTTGAAGGCCTTCATAAAATAATTGATCTCTGCTGCGCAAAAAGGAATTCTGTGGGCATACAGACTTTGGACCTTACACCGTTAGCTCTCCTGGGTCTCCAAGCTGCTGGTTCACCCTGAAGATTTTGGACTTGACAGTCTCTGCCATTGTGTGAACCAGTTCCTTAAAATCTCTGTCTCTCTCTCCCTTCCCCCACAGTATTAGTTCTATTTCTCTGGAGAACCCCAATACAGATCCCACAAGGGATTCTTTCTTTATTAGGATAGGGTAGGCTATACTGTGGTAGCCAACAAGTTCTAAAACCAGTGATTTAATACAGCAAAAACGTTTCTCACTTTAGTTGTGTGTTCACAGAAAGTGAGTTCAGTTCTCCTCATTCGTGACCCACAGTGACAAAGTCCTCTTTGACTGGAAGGACTGTAATCATCATGGCAAAGTGAGGGGAAATGGCTGCCTCGTAAAGATCCCACCTGGATGTGGAAAGGCCACATCCACTCTTATTCCTTTGTCTATTGTCAGTCTTGTGGCAGCCTTTTATTTCAAAGGGGGCTGTGGAAGAAGAATCCTGCCTGGTGCCCAGAAGGAGAACAGGAGCACTTTCTAAAGTACTCCCCAGTCCCTCACTTACTTCTTAAATGATGGTTATATGGGCATTTCCATGGGCCTGTGACTGGGTGGATGGACACTTGGACTATCTGGATAGTCTTCCTGACTGAGAAGAAATTCAACACAGAGGAAAGTGGAGCTGAGATGAATTCTGATAATATGCTTTCCGAGGTCCTGGATCCAGCTGTGTCTGAAGCTGCCCCTGAGTTCCGAGTGTTAGGAAATAATACAACCCATCTTTTGGTTTCCTTGAGCTGGTTTGTATGGGTTTCCATCACTTGCTGTTACAAGTTTCTGGACTAATACAGGGATGATAGAAAACTAATTGATTTCTAGATTCTCTGACACACACTGGTCCTTGAACACCTGCTGTCCTTTCCTATTTTAACACTTGTACTGGTCCTTGTGCTTAAACTTTGCCATTTCCTTCCATTGACTAGCCAAAGTCTTTCTTCCATTCTATTTTGTTACTGTCACCATGACAAAGCGATACCCAATCTATGTCCCTCCCCTATCTTCAACCCAAATCAATCTTTTCCTTCTATGTTATTGTAACAGTGAACCTGAACTTCTGTTGCAGTACTTGTCATATTCTGTCTTGTACTAACCAATGCTTGTGGAGCACTTACTGTATAATGGAATGCTTTGCATTCCTACAGACATAAATTCTTTGATCCCTCATATAACCCTCTGGAGTTAGTACTGTTATTCCTAGATGACCATAGATTGCAATTTAGAGAAGTTGAATGATTTCCCTTGGATCAGCAGTCCCCAACCTTTTTGTCACCAAGGACTGGTTTCATGGAAGACAATTTTTCCATGGACTGGGGGCGAGGGGATGGTTTTGGAATGATTCAAGCACATTATGTTTATTGTGTACTTTATTTCTGTTGTTATTACATCAGCTCCACCTCAGATCATCAGGAATTAGATTCTGGAGGTTGGGGACCCAGCCTTAGATCACATACCTGGAAGCTGGGATTTAGAATCCAGGAGACCTGGCCCCAGAACTCACAACTTTTATCTTCATAGTTACTTTGAGACCTGGCTTTTCTCCTTGATTAGACTATCCTGTCCACTAGAAATCTTGCAGTCACATTGGGGATCACACCTAGCAAGTATTCAGGATCTTATAGCCTGCTATGTGGGTGCTGACTTCATTTCTAGCTTCAATTATGCTTCTTGTCTTAATTTCTCTCCTGATTTCTTCACCAACTTATTCTAAGCTTTATTTTCCCTTATTGTAGCATTTATCATTTTGTAAGCCATCTCAATCCTTTTTAGAAGGGAAAATAAATAAATGAAGGTCAAATGCTAGATTGTTAGTTCCTGAAGGATAAGGACTGACAGGAAGGGAAAATTGTTGCTTCTACTCCTCTTGAATTCTTGTGGTTGGAATAATAATAAAATAGAAACAAGACAGATTGACAGGAGAAAAAGAAGCACATTTTAACTTGTGTACAGGTAGGTCTTATAGAAATGGGACCTAAGAAGTGGCCAAAGCAGGTAGGCTTCATGCTTTTTGGGGAAAACAAAGTGATTTAGGTTTTGAGTGCTCAATTAGTGAGGAAACCAAGCAGAATATGAACTTGGGGTAGTCAATGAAAGAAGTTAACAAGATTTGCTTATACAGGCTGGTAGGCTAGAACTCCGTATCTCTGGTGATAAGGCTTTCCTTTTACCTCTAGCTGCAAAGAGGGCACATTTCACAGGGGAGATTAATTTGCTGCTTTCAGGGAGACGAGAGGGTGGTCAGAGCGTTGTCTTACATTGATTCTTTCTTGAGTAACTTTAACTCAAAATAACCAATATGCTGTTTAGGCATATTTGGGGGCAGCCCCCTCTGAGACCCAACACAACCAGTTTTGTTTAACATTTTCTCTAGCTCTTAGCTCTTGAACTTAGAAAATGTGTTTTGAATTCGCTTGAGGTAAAATCTCCAGATTTAGAGGACTAAGACGTGTCAGGTATGAGGAAGGATTCTGTGGTGTGACTGTGCCTAAAATTTCTACCAGAGGCTGTGATGGGGGCGTCGGCAGTGTGTGATGGGGGTGGTGCTTTCCATAGGCTGTACCTGAGAGAATAAAATAAGACATGGTGCTGCAGCAGAAAAGAATTCACCTTGCTGCCTGGCTTTTTGGAGAGCTGAATATTTTACCTTCAGCAACGTTCTGAATTCTTTGTGGAGATTCGAAACAGCGACTAGAAACTGTTAATATTTTTGGGTCTCTCAGTCACCCAGGAAGCAGTAAGGTGCTAGCTGGCAAGAAGGGCTGAGGTGTCTTTTATTACAGCCCTTCAGGTGTGAGACTTGTTGCTGTGAAGGAATGGATTCCAGTGGGAGCCACCCTCTCAGCCTGTTCACATCATGGCCTCCTCTGAGAAAAATTAGAAACCTACCTTCCGTGATTGTGAGGCGTTTCTCGGTACGGGCAGACACAACTCGAGCTGAACTGCCCGTGCTCACGCTCATTTACAGTTAGATTTAGGAAAGCAGCCACGTTTGGCCAGCTCTGGAAGAGCCTGGCAGCTTCTGAGGAGACAGCTCTGCCCAGAGTGTGTGAAGAGCAGAAAAGCAAGACAAGATAGAAGACTCAGTCTGATGGCAGGAGCCTGCATTGCCGTTCTCTCAGAACCGCCTCCATCTTTCTCCTCTTCTGTCTCTGACACAATGCTACCGTTCTAGCACTTTCCAAAATCCCGCAGTCATTCAATTTTATCTCAAAACATTTCCGTGGAGGCCTGCTGTGTGCTGGGCCCGTGCAGATCCCGGGGCTGTCAGGAGACACAGAAAAGCTGCTCTGATGGAGCGAATTTGTCATCTGGGGAATGGCTGTTGCTAGTGTTTTGAGCACAGTTGGCTGACAGGGATCAGTAAACACCAAAATAGCAATATAGAGTCATTTGCATGGGGAATGTTAGCTTATTATGTATGTATATCTGGGTGAAGAGAGAAGAATATGGTGACCCATTTAAAAGTTCTTTACATCGGTGTTTCAAAATATTCAACTTTTAAATAAACCACTCTCTGTATTTAGCTGTATGCAGAATAAAATAGATAGGAAAATAAACAGCCGGCTGAAGTCCAGAAACAATTCCTGCCTATTCACAGGCAGTATAGAAAGGACCATCTCTTGTGGCTATGGGGTTTTATAGTTCTGTGTGCTGTTTACTGAGGTCTCTTCATTTCTGTTTCTTCATTATGTTTCTCTCAATCCCAATTTTTTACCCATATATCCCCCAATATATGGTCCCCTTTCAACATCAAGTCTTCTTTTGAGCTGCCTGTGTGAAGAAATAGGGGTGATCCCACATGGAAAAAATGGGAACTGTGGCATTGAGTTCCAGCTGCCAAACTGCTTACTTGAGACTCACACCAACAAAGGACATTGCCTTTGGTAGGATGGATAGAAACCAGAATACAGTATGGAAAAACACTTGTGCCCTTTGACTAAGATCCAAAGAGTATTTGTGGACAGTGAGTTGCAAGTAAAATCTATTCCTCTCAAACGTTATTATTTAGACAATAAAACAATATCTCTGTGCTTACTTCAGCAGCACATATACTAAAATTGGAATGATACAGAGATTAGCATGGCCCCTGTGCAAGGATTACACGCAAATTCGTGAAGTGTTCCATATTTTTAAAGCTACAGTCATCAAGACAGTATGGTACTGGCACAAAGACAGAAATATAGATCAATGGAACAAAATAGAAAGCCTAGAGATAAATCCACACACCTATGGACACCTTATCTTTGACAAAGAAGGCAAGAATATACAATGAGAAAAGGCAGTCGCAAGTGGTACTGGGAAAACTGGTCAACCACTTGTAAAAGAATGAAACTAGAACACTTTCTAACACCATACACAAAAATAAACTCAAAATGGGTTAAATATCTAAATGTAAGACCAGAAACTATAAAACTCCCAGAGGAAAACATAGACAAAACACTTTCTGACATAAATCACAGCAAAATCCTCTATGACCCACATCCTAGAGTAATGGAAATAAAAGCAAAAATAAAAAAATGGGATCTAATTAAACTTAAAAGCTTTTGCACAATGAAGGAAACTATAAGCAAGGTGAAAAGACAGCCTTCAGAATGGGAGAAGATAATAACAAATGAAACAACTGACAAATAACTAATCTCAAAAACATGTACACTCGTGGCTGATTCATGTCAATGTGTAGCAAAATGAATACAGTATTGTAAAGCAAAACAAACTAAAAAAATAAAAATTAATTAAAAAAAATATATACAAGCAGCTCATGCAGCTCAATTCCAGAAAAATAAATGACCCAATCAAAAAATGGGCCAAAGAACGAAACAGACATTTCTCCAAAGAAGACATATAGATGGCTAACAAACACATGAAAAGATGTTCAGCATCACCCATTATCAGAGAAATGCAAATCAAAACCACAATCTCACACCAGTCAGAATGGCTGCTATCAAAAAGTCTGCAAACAATAAATACTGGAGAGGGTGCGGAGAAAAGGGAACCCGCTTACACTATTGGTGAGAATGCAAACTAATACAGCCACTATGGAGAACAGTGTGGAGACTCCTTAAAAATCGGAAATAGAACTGCCATATGACCCAGCAACCCCACTGCTGGGCATACACACTGAGGAAATCAGAATTGAAAGAGACATGTGTACCCCAATGTTCATTGCAGCACTGTTTACGATAGCCAGGACATGGAAGCAACCTAGATGTCCATTGGCAGATGAATGGATAAGAAAGCTGTGGTACATATATACAATGGAGTATTACTCAGCCATTAAAAAGAATGCAGTTGTACAGTTCTAATGAGGTGGATGAAACTGGAGCCTATTATACAGATTGAAGTAAGTCAGAAAGAAAAACACCAATACAGTATCAGTTCAGTTCAGTTGCTCAGTCATGTCTGACTCTTTGTAACCCCATGAACTGCAGCACTCCAGGCCTCCCTGTCCATCACCAACTCCCAGAGTTCACCCAAATTCATGTGCATCGAGTCAGATGAGATGCACATGAGATGCCATCCAGTTATCTCATCTTCTGTCATCCCCTTGTCCTCCTGCCCCCAATCCCTCCCAGCCTCAGGGTCTTTTCCAATGAGTCTATTCTTCGCATGAGGTGGCCAAAGTATTGGAGTTTCAGCCTCAGCATCAGTCCTTCCAATGAACACCCAGGACTGGTCTCCTTCAGAATGGACTGGTTGGATCTCCTCGCAGTTCAAGGGACTCTCAAGAGTCTTCTCCAACACCACAGTTCAAAAGCATCATGTGTATATATGGGATTTAGAAAGATGGTAATGATGACCCTATATGTGAGACAACAAAAGAGACATGGATGTGTAGAACAGTCTTTTGGACCCTGTGGGAGAAGGTGAGGGTGGGATGATTTGAGAGAATAGCACTGAAACATGTATATTATCATAGGTGAAACAGATCATCAGTCCAGGTCTGAGGCATGAGACAGGGTGCTCAGGGCTGGTGCACTGGGACGACCCAGAGGGATGGGATGGGGAGGGAGGTGAGAGGGAGATTCAGGATGGAGAACACATGTACACCCATGGCTGATTCATGTCAATGTATGGAAAAACCAATATTATAAAGTAATTAGCTTCCAATTAAAATAAATAGATTAATTTTAAAAAAGAAAATAAAAAACCCCAATATCTCCATAAGCCTCAGTGACACAGCAATGGGGGAGATTAAGGTACACTATTAGTTTGCTGATGAATCATAGGCAGGAAAAAGATGGGATGCACCAAAAGGCTAAGGGAGCTAGATAGAGACAAGGGCTAAGGGAAACCAACAATGATGATGCAGCATCTGGTTCAAAAAATGGTACTACTCTTAGCCCTGAAAGGTCAAGGGAGGAAAGGAGCTACAGGAGTTTGGAGGAAGGAATGCAGTTAGGAATTCAGAAAATAAACTCTGATCTCACTCTCTGATTTCTTGCTGGTGTCTCTCCCTAACTCACTTTATTAATCAGTAAAGTCATCCTCCCAGGACACAAAGCAGGATGGAAAAGAGTGGAGGGCACCTCTGGAGAAGCAAAGGGAAAGATAAATAGCTTGCCTATGAGGAAGCAAAAGAATATAGCTAAAGGACAATGGAATTATCAATGAGAAGTTGTGAATTTTTTAATCAGCTCTGCCATTTACTTATTGCTTGGCTTTGGGAAACCATGCCATCCTCTGAGCTTCAGTTTTGCTAGCTGTAGTATGGGAAGAGAGCCTTTGGCTTGTGAGGCCAAAGAGTTATGAGACAGTACTTTACAAACAATGTTCACTGAAGGGAAGGGTCATAAAAATCCATCAACAATGCGGTTGCTATTTAATCCAATTTATTTTGCATGGGATGACTGTAATTTGCCATGATGAGATCCTCAGCTTCCGTCTTTGGCTTTAGAACAAGGCAGAAATAACCAGCTCATGACGACATCATATGAGTATTTTCATCTTCACTTTAATGTGCACTCTGCAAGGTGTCCCTTTAATTCAACATGAAAAGGAGGGAGGCCACACTGAATCATTAGTAGAAGAGAACTTGGGGGTCAGTTCCACCTGTGCCCTTGTCTGCTCTGATGCACATGGTCTTTGGATTGGGAGCAACACATATCTCTTGGCATCATTGAGGTTGAGGAAGGAGGAAGCCATGGGTAAGTATTCTCTATATTTGTTAACATTTAGCCAATAGTTGGCCCTTATCTTTAGAAATTAAAAATGTCTTATCTTCCATACCTCAGTGCTGTAGATACCTACTAGAATATGTACTCATCCTGTGACTCTTCTATGGAAATTCCCTGGAAAGCTCTAGCATTCTTGTTGTTACTATAGAGTCTTTGAACTTGACTTAGGAGCTGGATGCAGTTATCTTGGCCACCTTTGTGAAGGAGCAGAGGAGCCGGTCTCCTGGGAGACAATGGAACAGCTGCATATGGAAATGCATAAAGAAGAGAGTGGGAAAGCGGTGGGAGAGGGCGACCGGGCAAAAGTGGGAATGAGCCTGTGTGCGGAGAGGAGGAGGCCAGCACTTCTGATGCTCTGATTTGGGTCTTGTCAGTTCATGGTGACTCACCACAGGAAGATCACCTTTTCTCCCAGTGTGGCTACCCTGGGGATGTCTGATGTCAGTATCTGAAAGAACCCTAAGAAACATAGGCTTATAGGCATGCACACCCTTGGGAATGTGGGAACAAGCTTGGGAAAACAGCCCACAAGCCTTCTGTCCTTCTGGAGAACTTTGTTTCCTTCTCTTGTCCCCTTCAGAGAAAATTGTTCACCCAGAAAATGGAAGGTCACAGCCAGTGGCTCCCAGAGGGAGTCCCTCTTCAAGATTGAGAAGCGGGAAACCCTCTCTGCTGAATACATAGAAAACCTCAGGCCCGGTGCTCCTTCCAATTTCACAACTGCATGAAATTACCAATAAAAAACCCTCCTGCCATAAAACAGTGTGAACTTATCTACCTCCTGAGCATATTTACAATCAATGGCATTAGAGTATCAATTAAATTCTCCACGCATTACTTTAGCCTTTCTTTTAAACATCCTCTCTATAACTTTCTACACTCAGAGCAACAGCAGAAATTATCCTTTAATTAAGCAGGTCCTATACCTTTCTCAAGACTTCCCTGGTGGCTCAGATGGTAAAGCGTCTGCCTGCAGTGTGGGAGACCTGGGTTTGAGCCCTGGGTTGGGAAGATCCTCTGGAGAAGGAAATGGCAACCCACTCCAGTACTCTTGCCTGGAAAATTCCATGGACTGAGGAGCCTGGTGGGCTACAGTCCATGGGGTCGCAAAGAGTCAGACATGATTGAGCGACTTTACCTTCATACCTTTCTCAAGCACTTGTGTGTATATACACATCCCACTTGAGAAAGGCCTGGTGGAGTTTGTGCTGGTTCTGGTAACAGTCATCTATTCAGTTCATTACTCTTCCTAATAATAATCGTAATAAAAAATCCCTTATGTGTTTACATACTGCTGGTTACAAAACGTTTTCTCAATGTTTGTAATTGTGCCATGAGGTAGAGGCCGCTGAGACCTTCCATTTTGTTTTACTTTTATTCATCTTAGTAGTGACACCTTCTGTGTATAAAGGGCTTAATTCTACATTGGGCACTGTGCCAAGTCTTTTCCAGGCACTTTGTCATTTAAGCCACAGTGAACCCAAGGAAGTAAGTGTTGGTCATGTGTATAGATTAGAAAACTAGGGGCTAAGCAACCTGTCAAAGGTAGCATAGCTGGTAAATGGTGGGTCAGGGTATGAAGAGGGATTGAAGGAACCGTGCTCTTAACCACAGTTCAACACAAGCAACTTGCCATTCCTCAACCTGCCATTTTTTAGTCATCTTGACCAAATACATTTTTCATTAAAAATGATTTATCTGATAATAGTCATTTATTAATCAAATCCGCTCACCCACAATTCCTTTAACAAACATTTTTAAATTGCCTCCCATTGTGTTTGCATTATATGGCATATTTTTCTTGTTTTAACTTGTCAACTCTCAAAAAAAAAATCCTGAGTAAAGTATGACCACCCTCATTTCATAAAAGAAGAAATTGACTCTCATGTTTTACTAGGCCAGGCTGCTAACTAATAAGAGAGGTTGGGTTTGAACCTGGGCCTATCAAACTGCAAAACTGTGTTCTTTTCCATCACAGAGAAAACAGGGACTGGAGTTGTTTCACCAACTGAGCTGGATCTCACAGGACTCAACCCAGCTTCTTTCTAGTCGTCTTTCCACTGACTGCAGACCTCTCCATCCTTATTTTCTAAATGAGTGATATGTCAGAGCCTGGGTAAAGCCATGTGGAACATCTTTATTGGTATTACCCCTTCGGAATGAAATGGACCAGTGATGGGACAATGTAGGGCTGTATGTCCAGTGAGGGACCCAGAAATGGGTTGTTCTTTGATTAGGAAGGTGGGGTAATGGGAATGGAAGGGCGAGTGGGAAGAGATGACCAGATAAAGAGAGGAGGGAAATGTAGAAAAATAACATGAGGTCAAAAATGGGAAACTAGTATCTTGAAACGTGCAGGCTGGTTACTAACAGTGAGTCAGCATGAATCAAGGAATAAGATTCAGGGTGAGAGAGGCTAGGTCAAACAAGCAATTTCTTTTGTGGTTTCATTGGGGGCTAAAATAAAAACCTCATCATTAACTAAACACAACACTAACATGAAGGGGTGAAATAATTTATCCTTAAATAACAGGCTGACCTATTCAGAATTGTAATTTTAATGTAAGACTAACCTTTGAAAACAGATCAAGTGGTATAAATTATTAAGGATAAGACATTCATCAGATAGATGGTGTCTATTAGTAATTTTATGCATGAAGAGTTATCTCCTGGAGTACAGTTGGGGCTGCTTCTGCGAAGAAAAAAATGAAGAACCCAGTTACCCTTTTGTGACATGTGCAGCTGATTTTAATCAGTATTTCTCCTGTCAGGTGAAATGAAAAGACTGAAATATGATCTCTTCTGTGGATGCACATTCACTGCCTCCCACCTCCTTCCTGGAAGCTGCACCAGGAGTTCTAGCATGGAGAAAATGGAGATACACTTTTAGAGCAGTTTTTTTTTTTTCCCCAGTTCTGAGCGGGAAATATCTAAATTAATTGGTCAAAGCATAAAATGTTGGCAAATCTTCTAGCTGCCTAGCACTAGGTTAAGTGTTCTGTGAGAGAGGAAGGGGACAGTAGAGCCTAAGACGCTTCTTATCTTCAGGGATGCAGATGATGGAGACTTGCAGGGACCTAAGAGTCGGACGACTGAGCAACTGAACTGAACTGAACTGAAAATGAAGTGCAGCCCTGCAAGTTCATTTACAGCTATGTGAGTTGGAGCCTCAGTTTCATTTTCTGTAAAATAGATATAGTGTTCTTACCTTCCTCATGGAGTTGTTGTGGAACTCACAGTAGTGTCTGGAAAGAATGACTCACCAGGTGTATATATTCACTATATTCAGGTTAATAAATGTTGAACTATATAAAATTACTATTTCCATTCAACCAGTGTCTTCAGTTGGGATGTGGGTTGCTTTTCTTCCCCACCACCATGTAGCACCATTCCTTGAGGCATTTGTGGTTTGCCCTTTCTCTCATCTGTAGGCCCATGATGAGCACCCCAAGCTGTTGAGAAAGAGATTGTCTTTGTGAGGGAAGTTGGGTGGAGATGAGTAAAGTCTCAGGGTCCAGAGAGTTGACCCTCCTAGTGGCTGGGTGCAGTGGAGTTTCCCGAGAACAAGGACAGTGTATGGAATTCCTGTGGCATTGGCTGTGCAGGGGCTCACCCAGATGAGACTGGGTGGTCAGTGGGTTAATGACCTGAGGGATGGGAGGAGGTGGGTGCCTTTTTCAAGGGAAGCTCCAGGGTCCATCGTAGTGCCAAGGATGATGCTAATCACCATCACATGGCCCTTCCAGGTTCATTTCCTTTAATGCCAAGCTCCACTGACCTCCCCTGCCCCCTGCTCCCCTTCTCCTCTCTTCTTTCCTCAGTCTACTCAGTCCTTATTTAGAGGACCAATAGGTATAGTAATTTCTCTTTCAGATTTTTTTTAAGGACACAAGGTTTGTCCCTAGTGCTTCAGGCCTTAGGTGTTTTAACATCAAAAAACCTGGCTCTTTATGACTTAAAGGTATGCCTTAGAAATTCCAACAGTTTCTGTTTTTCCTGCCGTATGAGCTGTCTCATGCAAAGAATTCCTTGGAGTAAATGTTGGTGTTGGCCTGATGCTCAGAAGGTGTGGAGATAATCGGGGGAAGGAACTTTCTGTACCGCAAGACGTGCATGCGTGCTAGGTTGCTTCAGCTGTGTCCGACTTTTTGTGATTCTATGGACTGGAGCCCACCAGGCTCCTCTGTCCATGGGATTCTCCAGGCAAGAATACTGGAGTGGGTTGTCATGCCCTTCTCCAGGGGATCTTCCAACCCGGGGATCAAACCTGTGTCTCTAATGTCTCCTGCATTTGCGAAACTTCCCTGGTGGCTCAGATGGTAAAGCGTCTGCCTACAATGCGGGAGACCCGGGTTCGATCCCTGGGTTGGGAAGATCCTCTGGAGAAGGAAATGGCAACCCACTCCAGTACTCTTGCCTGGAAAATTCCATGGATGGAGGAGCCTGGTAAGCTACAGTCCATGGGTTTGCAAAGAGTCGGACATGACTGAGCGACTTCAATGTCAATGTCAATGTCTTTACCACTAGCACCACCTGGGAAGTCCATACCTCAAGATATGATTCCTGCAAAACTTTCTTCTCCCTCCTTCCCCTCTCCACTTGATTGCTATGATTATGCCTGCTTTAAAGGAAAAATCAACCCAAGTTTAGAGAAGTTAATCTTGTGTTGGTTGGGTGTCCCAGAACAGAGTTGACAGAGCTCAGAGAACAAGGAGCTGATAATCCTCAGAGAAGAGACAAACAGATCGATTAGAGAAAGCTTTAGACCATGGTATCCATCTGTGAAAGGAAGAGGGGGAGGAAGGGAGATTTAGGGGAGTGAAAGCCTTAAACTATAGTGCATATCTGATAGAAGTGGGGAGCTGCAGGGCACAGATTGCTTGTTAGAGAAATGCCATGTTGAGCAGAAATGACTGGGCCCTCATACCCTTGATTAGCCTCTGACACATTGCCTGGGAAAGCATCAGAAGCTCGAGGCAGATTTTACAGGTTCCACAGCTCCAGGCTGTCAGACACTTTGGCTTCTGCAGCTGAGTGCCAAGTCCCTTCTTGAAGAGGGATCCAAATGGAACCTCCACAGCTGCTGTACATGCCGGTGGCCACATGAGCATTGGTGAGAGAACTGGGGCTGGAACCTGGCGTCTGGTTCCTGGTCTGGTCTTCTTTCCTCTCTACCTGGACACTCACAATTCTGACTATCACCAGATGAGATATCATTATGCATTCATTGCCTTCTGTAGACACTGAGAGCTGCTGAGATTCACAGATTTGAGAATCTATGTGGATTATTGCAACCAAGTACAGACTCTTTTTGAGGATGCTGCCTGGAGGCAGACAAACCAAGTGAAAAAGGAGCGAGAATACCTACAGATACAGTTATTCAGTTTGCTTGACTTCTCTGATAGCGTCACATCCCATGCCCTTCTCCCTACCTCAGGAGTTTCCTACTGTCTGGTCCAAAATCAAGATTTCTGGCCAAGCAGATGCTGTTAAGTTCCAAGGTTTGCTGGAATTACTCTTAAACTGCAGACCTATGGATGATAAAACATGTTTTCTCCTGATCATTTGGACGGAATCCAAATGATAGTGGATGATCTTTGAGAGAGAACAGCCATGAATTAATGTGTATAACAAAAGTGTTAGTTTCTCAAAAGGTCACTTTAAGGCAGTGATGCAGGCTGTGTGGGAGAGTGACCAGGCTTAGATGCCATGCAGGAGTTTCAGTCGAACCTGCCCTGCTGCTGGCACTCAGAGTTTCACATTAGCCAAATCAAGGCCAAGCCTTTGTACTGTCAACATCTGCTTTGAGTTATTCAGATATAGTCTCACTTCTGCATTTTGGTAAGAATGGTAATAACCTAAAACAGAACAAAAACTAGAAACCTATTGCTGCTCAAGACCAAATCTTTATGTTGTCAACATTTACCCAGAAGTGTTCAGATATCCTTTTGAGTAGAAAGGACATTGTTACTTTTGTATTCTATAGAATTGTAAACTTAACATTAACAGTGCTAAGAGAGTGATGGTTAATCTTTTGTTGTTGTTTTTCCTTCTTGCTGCTGAGTGAGGGAAATGTGCTGAGAGTATTTGATCATTTAATCCTTGCAGTAGCCCCAAGCAGTAGGCAGCAATTCTTTCATTTTGCAGATCGAGAACTGTCTTAGATCCAACTCATTTCAAAGCTCATTCATTCCTTATGCTGTACAGACACTTTACCACTTAATGGAATCCAACAATAAAAAGAAAAACCAGAGTCTAATTTGTCATTTTTTATTTGGTCACATAAGGCTCAGAGTATTGGGAGTCTGAGCTAGACTCCACTCTCTTGCTCCCGGCTCCCAGTACCCAACTCTTTGCCTCCATTATGCTGATTAAGCAGAGCAGCACTTATGGCTAGAGTTGCCTTGGGTGCCCCTTGGGAATACCAATAGGTCTTTTTTTTTTCTCTAATTAATTTTTATTTTTTAGTTTGTTTTGCTTTACAATACTGTATTCGTTTTGCTACCCATCAACATGAATCAGCCACGAGTGTACATGAACTCCCAATCCCGACCCCCACCTCCCTCCTCCCACCCCACACCCTCTCTCTGGATTATCCCCGTGCATCAGTCCCAAGCATCCTGCATCCTGTATCAAACCTGGACTGGCGATTCATTTCACTTATGATATCACACATGTTACACTGCCACTCTGCCAACCCATCCCACCCTCTCCCTCTCCCACAGAGTCCAAAAGGCCATTCTATACATCTGTGTCTCTTTTGCTGTCTTGCGTACAGGTTTATCATTACCATCATTCTAAATTCCATATATATGTGTAAGTATACTGTATTGGTGTTTTTCTTTATGGGTTACTTCACTCTGTATAATCGGCTCCAGCGTCATCCACCTCATTAAAACTGATTCAAATGTATTATTTTTAATGGCTGAGTAATACTCCATTCTTTTAGTTCTTTGAGGCCACAGTTACAGCGTGGTACAGCCTCCTGGCTTTCACTTCATTTCAAGATAGTTACTCTTCCTTCATTGTGGGGTCCCAAAGCCTTTGACAAATTGCTAGGAAACTGAATAGCAAGAGAAAATTGTCCAGATGAGGTGTAGACATCAGAACTGTCCTCTTAGCTGGTGTGTATTTAACTTTATTTTTCAATTTCCAAAGCATGTAAGAAGTAGCGGCTATAGTTCTGTATGCCACCAGTCCAAGACTTTGTTTGGTGAACAAAAGCACCTGTAATTAAGAAATAAACTTCTAAAATTACCAAATGATGATCAGAACTTCTTGCATGCCACTACACAAAACATTTGGTCAAGATCTCCTCTTCCTTCCTTCTCTCTTCTCCATTTTAGCAGCCGTGTATTCTTCACTTCTGTGCATTGTTATTTTTATCCATAATTTTTGGGAAAGTGAAGTATCAGCAGTTGAAAGATGACTTGGGGAGAGACATTTTTATTGCTTAAATGATTCTTTTCAGGGAGACAACTGAAGCCAAAAAGGGATCATTGCAAACCTAAAGGAGCTTGAGAAAATTTACACCCTCTAAGGTATTTTAAGCCTTTGGAGCTATTTTGAGAGAAAAGACTTATTTTAGGCTTGTGGAGAGTCCTGTTCCATAAGAGTAGAGCTAGACACCAGCCAGCTGGTATGGTGGTGGGGGGTGCTGGCTCTAGAGCTACGCTGTCTGGGGTCAAATCCTGCTCCTACCACCTGCCAAGGGACTTGACCTCTCAGTGCCCCCATTCCTTATCTCAAAAAGGGAGGAGCAGTTGCTGTTCAAAATGCATATCTCATGGTAGTGTTGTGAAGTTCAGTGAGTTGCATTTATGTGCTTATGTTAATTAGGGCTTCTTCCATTGAAAGTGACCAAAAATTGACCCAAAGCCAGAGCCAGAAGGCAATTTATTGCTCACCAACACAGAAGTCCAGGAGCAAGACTGGATTCAGGACCTACAGTATCATCAAGACATTACATCTCTTCAGCAAGATGACTAACAATAGCTTCACCCTTTATACCATTTCAGGGAGAAAGTCTTATCATTGACTGGTCATCTTGTCCATCTCTGAACCAGTACTGAGGTCAATCTTGATTCACATACAATGTTTCAGTTGCTGTAGGCCTGGGTTTCATGGCTTACTCGAGAGCTGAGAGAACCGTATGGCCTGAAAATGTGTGCATGTAATTACCCAGAGGGGACTGTGGTTGGTTACCAAAGGCATTAGTCACTGATAATGGTTAGCACTGTGAGTGACTGTTCTACAGCCTGCCGAGTAGATGTTAGCTGGTGCCATTATTGTTGTTGTTACTGTTTGTCCATCAGCAAGGAACCCTAAAGCAAGTACCTTGTGATGCTTAATCAGTGATTGCATTCCATACTGGGAATTCATCCCAGCCAGCTATTTATCATGCTCCCAGACTTTTTCCTTTGCTCTTCTCATCTCATGTTGATCTCATTTTCTTATTAATTATTAAAATACAACTTTATCCTTCAAAGCCTACTGCATCCATGGGACCTGCACGTTTAACATCTCGCTGACCTGAGAAATGCTGCAGCTATCACCCTCTGTCCTGTAAGGCATTGACTGTGAAACATCTTTGAACACTATAAAGTGCTGCAAAGCACTGTCTTCCCTTCAATACGTGACTCTAAAATATTCATGATTATGTACTCATTCTGGTATAACATGGTGGTTTAGAATAAGGCAACTGAGTTCAGACCTGCCTTTTTCACTAACTTAATATTCACTTGTGAACCTGATGAAGATCATAGAGCCTTCTGAGAATCACTTTCTTCATCTGTAAGGGAGTACAAAAGTGCCCGCAACTCAAGGTCATGCCTGTGAAATGTGAACCTGGTATTTGTCACACACTTGCACATGCACTGTATCTTCTTATAAACAATTTGAAAGTAGGAAATGCATACCCACCCTGCCATCTTTGCTTCCCTGGAGTTTGTTTATATTATTATTTAGCCACAAGAATCCCTGGCTTGTAAAGAAATAGAACATTCAAACTTCATAGAGAAATCAAAGCTTGTGTTTTGTCTTTAAGACAAAAGTTCTGTGACATTTTAGTGTGTCAATGTCATTTCCAAACCAGAGATTCTAGGAGACACTAGCTTGTAAAGTTTTTGCTTCTTTGGCTCAAGTTTTTGTCCTGGCACCTCACTCCCCTTCCTGCCTCTGCTAATGGTGTACCTAGCCCTGCACAACAAACTGTGGAAAATTATTAAAGAGACGGGAATACCAGACCACATTACCTGCCTCCTGAGAAACCTCTATGCAGGTCAAGAAGCAACAGTTAGAACTGGACATAGAACAACAGACTGGTTCCAAACTGGGAAAGAAGTATGTCAAGGCTGTATATGTCACTCTGCTTATTTAAATTATATGCAGAGTACATCGTGAGAAATGCTGGGCTGGATGAAGCACAAGCTGGAATCAAGATTGCCAGGAGAATATCAATAACCTCAGATATGCAGATGACACCACACTTATGGCAGAAAATGAAGAAGAGCTAAAGAGCCTCTTGATGAAGGTAGAAGAGGGGAGTGAAAAAGTTGGCTTAAAACTCAACATTCAAAAAACTAAGCTCATGGCATCCTGTCCCATCACTTCATGGCAAATAGATGGGAAACAATGGAAACAGTGACAGACTTTATTTCCTTGGGCTCCAAAATCACTGCAGATGGTGACTGCATCTATGAAAGTAAAAGCCACTTGCTTCTTGGAAGAAAAGTTATGACCAACCTAGACAGCATATTAAAAAGCAGAGACATTACTTTGCAGACAAAGGTCCATCTAGTCAAAGCTATGGTTTGTCCAGTAGTCATGTATGGGTATAAGAGTTGGACTATAAGGAAAGCTGAGCACCAAGGAATTGATGCTTTTGAACTGTGGTGTTGGAGAAGACAGTTGAGAATCCCTAGGATTGCAGAGAGATCAAACCAGTCCATCCTAAAGGAAATCAGTCCTGAATATTCATTGGAAGGACTGATGCTGAAGCTGAAACTCCAATACTTTGGCCACCTGATGTGAAGAACTGACTCATTGGAAAAGACCCTGATGCTGGGAAAGATTGAAGGTGGGAGGAGAAGGGGACAACAAAGGATGAGATGGTTGGATGGCATTAATGACTCGATGGACATGAGTTTGAACAAGCTCTGGGGGGGGTTGGTGATGGACAGGGAAGCCTGGCATGCTGCAGTCCATGGGGTCGCAAAGAGTCAGACACAACTGAGCAACTGAACTGAAAACCCTGCACCTGGGATGTAGCTGAGGAGGGATGTGGTGACAAATGGCTGAGCGATTTGTCCAGCCTGTGCTGTGGAGCAAAACGAAGAGCGATACATTACGAGAGCTTCAATGTTCCTTGTCTGGAAATGACATAGTATTAGATTTTGCTGAAAAATGACACCTGTGCATTGGAGCCATTAAAAATTCTCCCAAAAGCAGGGAAGCAAAGAGGTTTGCTAACATCCTCTTAATAAAGTCTGGTTTCTGCTGACAGAACCCAATACACTTGGATGCTCACCACTGATTGGCAGTTTTTGGGAAGTGGCCAGCTGTCTGTTGAAGGGATGCAAAAGCCTTTTTCTTCTCCATGTTAAGTGAGGACACAGTGTGGAGGAGGAGGAACTAGGTCAGCAGTTGAACAGAACAGGCCGAGTGCAACCCCTGGCATCTGAGAGTTGTATGCTGTGGACAAGATATGCAGCACAGGCACTGCAGCTGGAGTCAGTGATTTCCGGTTGTGATGGACACAGACATACTGAAACATGTCCCTTTCAAGAGGGTAGCATGTGTTGTTTAGTCACTAAGTTACGTCCGATGCTTCTGGGGCCCCATGGATTGTTGTCTGCAGGGCGCCTCCGTCCATGGGATTTCCCAGGCAAGAATACTGGAATGGGTTGCCATTTCCTTCTCCAGGGAATCTTCCTTAGCCAGGGTTCCAACCTGAGTCTCCCGCGTTGGCAGGTGGATTCTTTACCACTGAGCCACTGGGGAAGCTCAACATAGACCTTTCTTTTTTCCTGAGGTAAAATTCCAATAATATAAAATTCACCATTTCAATGATTTCAAAGTATATAATTCAGTGGCTTCCAGTACATTCACAGAATTTTGTAACTGTCACCAATTTCAAGTTTTTTCATCAACCTCATCTCCAAATGCCTGCTCACAAAGTAGTCATTTCTTATTCCTTCCTCTCCCTAGCCTCAGGTAACCATGGATCTACATTTGTGTCTATTGGATTTGCCTTTTCTGGGCATTTCATATAAGTCGACTCATAGAGTATATGGCTTTTGCGGCTGGCTTACTTTGTTTGGCATAACGTTTTCAAGGCTCAGTCATGTTGTACCATGTATCAGTACTTCACTCCTTCTCATGGCTGACTAATATTCCGTTATATGAGTATAGCTGATTTGTTTATTTGTTCATCAACTGAGGGACATTTGCTTTGTTTCCTCCCCATTTAGGTTGTTTTGCTCTTATGAATAGACTATTGAATTTTGCTTCTGTATGAACTTCTGGGGAAATAACTCTCTGGTGACCCTACATGACCTCTCAGTCCAAGTTTTGGTATTAGTTCCAAGTTCTGAGAGAAGGGACTTGGATAGGTTGGGCCATCGGGCAGCTGCCCTCCTGGGCTGAGGCTATGAGACAGACTTTGATGTGGGGCCAGAGCAGGCACAGAATGATCCCTTTCTCCAGGTCCCCACCATCTTTTGCTTACACCTCTGTTATAGCCCCTACAGGGCTGCATTCTCTGTAGTCTAGTCTGTTGGCTGGCATGCACGCTTCTAGCTCCCAGATGTAAGGTGGGCAGGCAATGCCTTTCTGAGTACCCAGGACCCAGCTGGGGTGACTGGCACGTGGCAGTTGCTCATTTAATAAGAAGCCAGTACATAATGGAAGGGCTCTTGATTTTTTCTGCTGCCATGAACAAACACTCTGCAAACTTACAATTCCATTCCTCAGTCTGAGAAGTGCTGACATGTCATCCAGGAAAAAGTGCCTGATGCTTTCCTCTTTATTTTCCTGTGACCCCACAGTAAGTTTCCTTCCCCAGTCAGCACTCTCAGTACTTTGGAAGCCAAATCGATGGACTGAAAGGTACTCTTCATGAGTACCCAGGCAAATGGGGTCCTGGGGATGATGCAAGGAGCTGGGAGCAGGAGCCTGTCTGCTCTAGCTTCCTAGGCCTGTCTGCTGCCAGGCAGTGAGCCTTGCCTTCCCTTTCGTCTGTGTGGAAACCTCCCTCTCAGCTTACAGGAGCCCAGAGCACACCTGCTGTAATGGCTACCTGGGGCTCCCAGCCTACCAGCCATGGTTACAGAATATTTATGTGTAGTATTTATCAGATTATTTAATGGGCAGCTCTAAAGTCACAAAATAGCAGTTGTCTTGTCTTCTAACAGCTCTCTAGATGCCCTCTTTCTGCAGTTCCACGGTCTGCTGGTTTTGGCAAAGACATGGAAATGGGGTCAGCCGACTTCTGTCAGGGCTGAGTGTGAGAGATTCAATGCGTCTCTGCAAAACTGAACAGGGCGTGCTTCTGAAGCTAGAGCTCAGCCGCCAGTGAGCCTGGTGCTCTGCACACAGTCTGCTTGGGTCACTGTTCCACACAGGTTCCTCTTGTTCAGGGCTTTGGTCCTCACCCTGCTTTAGCTTGTCTCAGCCGCAGAGTCTTTTTTCCTGCCAGTTCTTCTCCGCCAAGGCCTAGCAAAGATGTGAAATTTAAGAGAAGACAAGGTGAACAGGCACAGATAGCCACAGATGTGGGGTTGGGTTTAGATGCTCTGGAAAGAGTGTGAAGGAAGCCATGGGAAGGTAAAAGTGGTGGCGCAACATGATGGGAAATTCTCTTCTGTAGTGAAGTTTGAGAGTGAAGGCCTGCTGTCCCCAGGGGTTTTGGAGGTGGTATTGTTCAGGGCTGCACCGTTTCCTCAGGCAGCCACTGCCCATGTTGTTTTCAGCTCTTGAAGTCAGGCTAATCTGAACTGAGACAGGCTGGAAGTGTAACATAGACACCAGATTTCCTGGAGTTTGGCGGTGGCACCCCACTCCAGTACTCCTGCCTGGAAAATCCCATGGGCGGAGGAGCCTGGTAGGCTGCAGGCCATGGGGTCGCTAAGAGTCAGACATGGCTGAGCAACTTCACTTTCCCTTTTCACTTTCATGCATTGGAGAAGGAAATGGCAACCCACTCCAGTGTTCTGGCCTGGAGAATCCCAGGGACGGGGGAGCCTGGTGGGCTGCCGTCTATGGGGTCGCACAGAGTCGGACACGACTGAAGTGATGCAGCAGCAGCAGCTCTACCATAAAAGTTAAAAAAAAAAATCCCCAGATGAAACAAACCTCAATAATTGATTGAATTTGAAACCAACTTCTATATGTTGAAATGTTAAATTTTTGATATATTGGGTTACATAAAAGTATTATATTAATTTTAATATTTTTCAGTGTTTTTTTCTATTTTTAAATGTAGCTACTAGAAAAATTTGAATTACATGTGTGGTTGACTATATTTCTATTGGACAGCACAGTTTAGAGGTCAAGAGTGTGGGCTTCTGAGACACAAGATATGTGGATTTGAACTGTGGCTCCACAAATCATAGCTGTAGGACCTCAGGAAAATCACTTAACCCAGTGGCTTCCAAACCTTCCACAGAGACCCATTTCGATATTCTCATTGTAAAAGTCCTCATGTAAAATCATGTTTTACAGTACTTTTTGTTGTACACACACAAACACACATGCTGAAAGAAAAATAATGAAATAATACCACACGATTTACATTCTGATATCTTCTGTTCCATGTCTTCTCCTCCCTCCTCTCCCCTCTTTTTTTCTGTTCATTTAATACAGTGTTTGTCATGACCTATTAAATTAACTTCACACTAGGGATCACAAGCCCGTTTGAAAATCCAGACTTAACCTCTCTGTGCCTCAGCTCTCTCATCTGTAAAAAGGAACAAATACTATCAGGATCTCAGAGCCACTTTGACAACATACATAAAATCTTATAGGTAGGTCTTTTGTACAATGCCTGGTACATAATAGAGCAGTTGATAAATGGAAGAAAACATTATTCCAAATGGATCTTTGCTGGGGACCAGCCCCGGTGGATCCAGGGATATTCCAAGGGGGAACAGAGCGGGCGAGATAGGACAGGATAGGAGAACAGGATAGCTCAGGAAAGAATAGTATAGTAGGAAATTAGTGGAAGAAAAGAGGGCTGAATAACTTGGTTTACGGGGAAAACCAATAAAACCTTGAGACAAGAGGTTTACACCATCTACGTAGGCCACCAGCGTCCGCTTGAATATTGGAGAGTGCCCCACCCTGGGCTCTCTCTCTTACAGATCTTATCAGCCAGGGCAAGTAAGCAGACGTGGTGAGCTTCCCCGCCCCAGATGGGAATTCAGCCGAAAAGGGGGAGAAAAGAATGACATGGGAAACCCAGCATTGGTGCAAGACTCCAAAAAAAAGGAGAGTTTATTTTTCAAAATCAGCTTATATACCCCAAGTTGTACATAATAGAATATGCAGAGTTATGCAGAGGTAGCAGCCCTGACCCTCATTGAGACAAGGCTTTTCCTTTTGTATATTCTCCCGTTACAAAAGTCCCAGGTGGTTTACATTATCTTCTGGCCAAGAGGCCTGTTAACATTTCTATGGCTCTCTTCTGATGAGGTTTTGTTAACCAGAAGACTCATTTGTGTTAATCTTTCCAAATCTGAATGCCACTCTCAGAAAACACTAAATAAAAATACAGCAATTTGTAATAAAAGGAAGTACAGTGATTTATAGCAAAAGTCTAGTATTGCTAACATCAAAACTACTAGATATCCTTTTCCATATCCCATTTGCATTGATTACATCTTCCTGGGTACCTGATAGATAAAAAATAAGGAGGTCTGGCAGCAATCACTGAGTCAACCATGAAATCTTGTCACCAATATAAATTTGAAAAGGCTCTGAAACTTTAAGATACTTTGAGGCTTTTGTGCCTCCCACAGCTGGGAGGTTGTGAGCAATTCACAAGCTTGTAGAAAGTTAGGGGAACCTGTTTAGGCAGGCTAGAGTATTATCAAAGGGGGTTGGGCTGAGAACTACTTTCAAATGCAGGAAGCTAAAAACTCTTCCCAAGAAACTGGCAGAGAATAGTGGGGAAACAGACAAATACAGACAAACTTTTATTCTTGGGGTGCATGCTCAAGAAAAACCAGGGAGAAATCCGATGACTCAGATTGCCCTGCCATCTGAGTTTGCCACGTGACCCTGTTACAGGTGGGATTCCTCGCTCTGGCTCCCGACAGATCTTCAACTTTCTGTATAAATAGTAGTGTGGGATATATAGGAAAAACTACTTATATGTTAGCTGCTCTTTTTGTTAATGCTATTTTAAATGAGACTTTAAGTCTCATACTATTTTTCCCTCCAAAAGAAGTCACCTGGCTTGAGGTTATGTGGCATTTCCAGAGTGGGAATGGTAACTTCCAGCCCACCTTTGATGCTATCGATGTTATCAAGTCAGACCTCTTCATAGGGTGCTTCATAAGAGCTCTTAAGTTCTTTTTCCTTGTGTATATTCTCTTCCCCAAGTAGGTTGTACATTGTCAGAGGACAAGAACTGATGCTGTTTTCATCTTTCATTTTTGTTCCTTCTCCATCACACCCAGCACATGGAGGAAACATTAGTAGCAGAGCTTTTGGAGCCATGAGGTCTGGGGCTCAGACCTGGGCTCTGCCACCCAAGTGCTCTGTGGCCTCCTGGCCTTAGTGTCCTTATCTGTGACATGGGAGTAAAAGTGCCCTGCTCTCAGCTCTTCCATGAGGATTATGACATCACCCTTATGGCAGAAAGTGAAGAGGAACTAAAAAGCCTCTTGATGAGGGTGAAGGAGCAGAGTGAAGAATCTGGCTTAAATATCAGCATTCAAAAAACTAAGATCATGGCATCTGGTCCCATCATTCATGGCAAGTAGATGGGGAAAAAGTGGAAACAGTGACAGATTTTCCTGGGCTCCAAAATCACTGTGGACAGTGGCTGAACCCATGAAATTAAAAGACATTTGCTCCTTGGAAGGAAAGCTATGACAAACCCAGACAGCATATTAAAAAGCAGAGACATCACTTGGCTGACAAAGGTCCATATATCAAAGCTATGATTTTCCCAGTAGTCATGTATGGATGTGAGAGTTGGACCATAAAGAAGGCCGAATGCTGAAGAATTGATGCTTTATAATTGTGGTCCTGGAGAAGACTCTTGAGAGTCCCTTGGACTGCATGGAGATGAAACCAGTCATCCTAAAGGAAATCAACCTTGAATATTCAATGGAAGGACTGATGCTGAAGCTCCAATACTTTGGCCACTTGATGCAAAGAGCCAGCTCATTGGAAAAGACCCTGATGCTGGGAAAGATTGAGGGCAGGAGAGAAGCGGGTGACAGAGGATGAGATGGTTGGGTGGCATCACCGACTCAATGGACATGAGTTTGAGCAAACTCTGGGATATAGTGAAGGACAGGGAAGCCTGGCACACTGCAGTCCATGGGGTTGAAAGGAGTTGGACATGACTTAGCGACGGAACAACAATGGTATATGACAAGCCTGTTGCAGGATGTGGAGTTGTGGTTGTGTTATTTTTTTTTAATTAATTTTTATTTTTTAGTTTGTTTTGCTTTACAATACTGTATTCATCTTGCTATACATTGACATGAATCAGCCAGGAGTATACATGAACTCCCAATCCCGACCCCCGCCTCCCCCCTCCCGCCCCACACC